>JAJMLR010000032.1:0-134625 GCA_030569745.1 Petasospora bimundalis
GGAAAAATAATTTAAGACAAAGAGAGATGGATGAGCATATAAAGTTTATGAAGTATGCGCTGCGATTAGCAAACAATGCACTTCACTCTGGAGAGGTACCTGTAGCGTGTGTCTTTGTTTACAAGGGTAAAGTTGTTAGTTACGGATCTAACAATACAAATGATTCACTTAGTGGTATAACGCATGCAGAGTTCAGGGGAATCAATACAATTTTGGATAAGGTAAAGGCATGTGATGGATGGGAGGCAGTGTTTGATCGACCGGAGCAAGTTTTCAAGGAGATCGACCTCTATGTAACTGTTGAGCCATGTGTCATGTGTGCTAGTGCATTAAAACAGATTGGTATAAGGAATGTCTATTTCGGTTGTGGAAATGAAAGATTTGGTGGTAATGGCTCTGTACTTAAGGTGAACACAGATTCGACCACCCCAGAGAATAATTACAGATCAGTTCCTGGAATCTTACGAAGAGAAGCCGTGTTGTTACTAAGAGACTTCTATACACATGAGAACAAGAAGGCACCAGAACCAAGAAATAAAAAGAACAGAAACCTGAACTTAGAGACCTTCCCTGGTTTGTTATGGGGGTTGTACTTATCTAAGGACGAGTTTGCGGAAGTATTTGGAGCTGACAAGTGGTCCTGCTATGAAACCAACACTGACGTTTTTGAGGACGTCGATTGGTCCATTATGGACGCATTAAATACTGACATCTCTGACATTGAAGCATTTACAAAAGAACCAATTGTATTAGACGTTATCACGAAAAAACGACGTCTGACATAGAGTTAAAACGTAAATATACAGAAAACATAAACGAAATAAAAAAAAAAATTGTGTCATTGGTTTAGATCTTGTTCAATCTTTGACCATTTCTCAATCTGTTCCTTGTAGAATGCAATGTTATTATCAGCCAAGTCGCCTAATGTGCTCTTCAACTCTAATGCCTTGATGTTTTCAAAGTATTGAATCTCCAATAACGTCTGCTTCTCAAACTGTTCGCATACATCCTTTGCCCTTTCTGTCTCTTTCGTCAATGACTCAATACGATGTTCCAACTTGGTCAATCTGTCACGACGTGCAAGATCATGATTAACACCACGGAATTCTTCTAACTTGTTAGTGAAGAAGTTTGACCCACCGCCAGCCATGAGTGTATTCTTCTCTGAAATTGATTTATTCAAATACTCTGTTAATGCTTCATGATCAAGTTGTTTCTGATCTTTAAGTTTGAGTAAATTCTTTATCGAAGTGATGTAGTGTTCCAAATCCTTTAATGAGATGATGTATTCACTATCAAGGAAAGTCTTCAAGTTCTGGAATCCGATACTCAGGTCATTAAGTCCTTCAGAGAATTTAACAAAAGGCATTTCTAACTCAGGTTCCAACTCAGAGAGTTTCTTCATTTGACTTGAGAAATCATAGTAATCCTGTTCCAAGTCTCCATAACGTTTCAAGATTTTGGCAAATATTTTATCAATTTTCGTTATATTCTCATCCAACTTATCAGAACGCTCTTTAATCTCCACAAATTCAGGACTTTGAACACTGGCATGCTTGAAGGCATTGATAAATACATCAGCAACACCATCAGCCGTAGTAACAGCATCACCAGAAACTTTCAACTTCAAATGCACACGATATGAGTTCCAATCATTAGTCTCCAAGAAGATATGATAGATCTTCGCACGTTTTAATATTGGATGTAATGACAATCTCTTGAGGAACCTCGTAAGACTTGATGCTCTCTTCAGTGTGAATTCTGGTCCAAAACGATCACCTTTCAAGTACTCCAAACGCTGTTTATCAGGTAATGGGGGTACTGCACAAGCAGGGTAGTCATTAAGTAACACTTGGTAAAGAAAGTAAAAATCAGAAAAACGACGACGGACCATGGACTTTGTGTTTTGAAACACTGGATTGTTGGATTCTGTCTCAATCAAATACGAGATAAACGCATTCTGACCATCGCTCTCTTTCTGGGGTTTCGATACTTTCGAGTGGATGTAAGTGCTTGAATCCTTGGTCTTGTCGTTGATGGAGAGCTCCTCAGTAGCAGCTGTGATATCGTTGTCTTGATCTTCATGATGGGTGGCTGGAATGACATCCTCAGCCTCCTGTGGAACTTCTACTGCTCCAGTAGAAGAGTGTGATACCACTGTCTCCACAGGGGAATCGTCAATTGGCTCATCTGTGAACTCGTCACTCATCCTTGCAAATCACTCTTTCCAAGGCTTTTGTGTAACGCTAACCTTTATATGGCTCGTTCTGTAGTTTGTTGTACTGATTATGAGCGTTATTTCCGGTTGCTGGCTTTCGCGATAGCTTTAGTGGGGGATTACGTAATGCGGCTACGAGAAAATAGTGTGTTTATATTTATTCATTTATCTTTAATAAATCTTTGTTTTTTGGACTCAAATACAATAAAATCCTTTTAAAACTGTGGTTTTAATGAGAAAATGATGTTAAAACTGCAAAATTCAGAGATTTTTCGAAAATCCACTGAAGTAGCTTTCTAGTCAACTATAGAATTAGGTAACTGGAGTCGCTCTTTTTGGCGCAGATTCGAAAATTTGCAAGAAAAAAAGTCATAAATTAGAGGTTTTAAAGATATAAGAGTTGAAAAACAGTCTCACTAATAATGTCAATGCATTTAAACCCATCATATACCCTAGTAGAGTTAAGCTTAAATCATGTTATTTGATCATGCAAAAGGGCGTGCCCTTACCATTATCTTGTACTTTATATAGCTACTTTGTGATCTTAAAAAAATCTTACTAACTGCTTTATAATATTCTATATTCAACATCTAGTATGATAATACGATAATCTATCCAATTCTAGTTATTTATTGTTTGATTATAGAAAAGAGAAAAAACACAAGATACGTGGTGCCTCATTTTTAGCCAAGTATCAAACCTCATGACAGCATAACCACATAATCTGTTGTAGACTCACCAAATCTAATAACATCCTCTTCCCTCAACTCCACAAATCTCGTAGGAGGAATCTCAACGCCATTTATAAACGTCCCATTACTCGAGTCCAAGTCGATTATAAACGGTCTGTATCATTTGTTAGTAATTGCACTGTTGAAAAGAACTGTAATAACAATTTGAACTTACTTGATGGCAACTGAACTCTTGCCTGTCTGCGAATCCACTACTGGTCGGCTTCTCCACTGAATGACGGCATGCTGATTTGAGCAGGTTTCATGATCAGTTTCTAAATTGACAATTTTCTGATGACGCCCAATCAAGTGATGGCTATTGGTGTTTAAAGGATATTGCCTTGTGATCTTGGAATCCTTTTTGAAAATGTATAGTACGAGGTTAGGGGTTGTAGGCGGGTCTGCTGCATCCTCTGGTTCAGTGTACTTCAACTTTACTCCTTCGGCCTGATTGGATTCTTTAGCTAGAAGTCCTGAAGGCTTGAAGTTTGGCCTCTCTTTCACAATGACGGCACCTGAAGTAACAGTTTGTAATTGCATATCTCGATCTTCGTTATTACCTCTATTGCTTCTGTGGTCCCACTTCTTCTCTCTGTGATGACTTCGGTGTCCTCCATCTCTGTCTCTATAAGTCCGAGAGTTCCCTATGCGAGAGACGGATCTTTCGTGTGAATTCAAACGGTCATCTCTTGAAGATGATGATGTCGAACTAACCATCTTATATATTCTGTTTATAACTATAGTGTTCTCTGTAATAAAGAACAGTAACTGAAGTGTTAATTTTGCTTTGTTTTGCGAGCTGAAGCTCCGGTTAAGTCGCCCCGGCCTACTGGTTCGGGCACTCGCAGTACCGGAAAAAATTCTAAGCTCATCTCTCCTTCTCTAAAACGATCAGAAATATATTGGAAGACGGTAACGAAAAATAAACACCCCTCATCAATGGCTAAGAACGTCAAACAGAAGCTGTCGTCCTCCCAGAGAAAGGAGAGGCGTCAACTTGAGTTCAAGGCAATCGACAAGCTCGAAGAGACCATTAAAGAATATGACCCAACATCTGAGAAGCCTAAGCAGTTTGAACACCTCCCTCTCTCTCCAGGCATGGTGAAAGGTTTGAAGGAAGCCCATTTCAGAATGCTTACGGATATCCAAAGGGAGTCCATCCCATATGCCCTCAAGGGAGAGGATGTGTTAGCTGCTGCTAGAACCGGCTCAGGTAAGACATTGGCCTTCCTTATCCCAGTCTTGGAGAAACTATACAGAAACAAATGGACAAATGATGACGGACTCGGTGCTTTAATTATTTCACCAACTAGAGAATTAGCCATGCAGATCTATGAAGTTCTTGTAAAGATTGGTAAGCACTTCCAGATCTCTGCTGGTCTTGTTATCGGTGGTAAGGACGTCAAGTTTGAAATGGAGCGTATTGCTAAGATCAACATCCTTATCGGTACTCCTGGTCGTATCCTTCAACACATGGATCAGTCCGTTGGAATGGATCTCTCAAACCTCCAAATGCTTGTCCTCGACGAAGCCGATAGAATCTTGGATATGGGTTTCAAAAAGACCCTTGACGACATTGTATCTAATCTTCCACCAGAGAGACAGACATTACTCTTCTCTGCCACACAGTCCAAGTCTGTCTCCGATTTGGCTAGACTTTCACTCACAAATCCTAAGTATATCGGTGTTCAGGACTCCAATGGCTCTACAGCTACACCAGATGCCTTACAGCAGGCATACATCACAGTTCCATTGGAAGACAAGCTCGATACTCTTTACTCATTCCTCAGAACACACACTAATGATAAGATCATCGTCTTCTTTGCAACATCGAAACAGGTCCATTTTGTTTATGAGACATTTAGAAAGATGCAGCCTGGTATCTCATTAATGAAGCTTCATGGAAGACAGAAGCAAACTGCGAGAACTGAAACAGCATACAAATTCACGAAGGCTAACAAGGTCTGTCTGTTTGCCACAGACGTCGTTGCCAGAGGCCTTGATTTCCCAACTGTCGATTGGGTCATCCAAGTTGATGCACCAGAAGATGCTGATACCTACGTACACAGAGTAGGAAGAGCTGCTAGATACGATAAGAGTGGTAAGTCTCTCCTTTTCCTCACGCCGTCCGAAGAAGAGGGATTCATCAAGAGACTTGCAGCAAAGAAAATTACACCAAACAAGCCAAAAATTAAAGAAAATAAGAAGAAGTCTATCAAGTCACAAATGCAGGCATTCTGTTTCCAGGATCCAGAACTCAAATATTTGGGACAGAAAGCCTTCATCTCATATATTCGTTCTGTTATTGTCATGAAAGACAAAGACGTCTTCAAACTTGAAGAGCTTAATAAAGAAGAGTTTGCCAAATCCTTGGGTTTGCCAGGTGTTCCACAGGTGAAAATCAAAGGTGACGTCACAAGAAACAAGGAGTTGAAGAATGCTTCCAGACAGTTGCTTGCGTTGGCTAAGGCTAATGACGATGGTGAGTTTGCTGAGACAGACAAGAAGGTTCGTACAAAGTACGACAAGATGTTTGAGCGTAAGAACCAGAATGTGTTATCAGAACATTATTTAAGTATCACAAACGAAGCATTGAAGGGAGGTGTTGAGGATTCTGACGAGGAAGACTTCTTGTCCGTCAAGAGAAAAGATCACACACTTGTGGATGACGATATTGATGACCTTACTGCTCCAACCTCGAAGAGATCCGCTAAAAAGGCTTTGTCAAAGAAGCAATCTCTCAACGATAAGGGTAATCCAAAGAAACTTGTCTTTGATGATGATGGTAACACACATGAAATTTACGAGTTCCAAGATGAAGAAGACTTTAGAAATGATGGTGATGCTCTCACTCAAAAGGAACAATTTATCAACCAAGAGTCCGAAGTCATGAAGGTGATAGATGAGGACGATAAAGAGGTTGCCAAGATGAAGAAACTTGAAAAGAAGCGTAAAAGACAGGAGGCCGAGAGAAGGGCCGAAATGTCTGACAGCGACGATGAAGGCGACTTCTATCCAGAGGCTGATGACTCTATTGCTGCTAAGGTCTTGCAGGAGCTTGATGAGAACTCAGACAGCGATGAAAGCGAGGACGAGAGACCATCTAAGAAGGCTAAATGGTTCCAGAACGATAAGATTGGTGGAAAGTACACTGAGGACGAGCCTGAAGTGTTGGAGATCGAAGAACCGGAGACTATCGAGGATTTGGAAGCTCTTACTGCCAGACTTATTGGTCAGTAATGTACCAAGCCGGATATTTTGCATTCATAGCATTAATTTATATATCATGACATTAATTTTCTCATTTTAGCTCTATAGAACCCCGCCATCTTAGTTATTATTTCTGTTAAAGAATCTTCCCAAACTCTTATTTAGCTTCGTAACACCTGCTTCTCCATTCATAGTCAATTCCTTGAAACTCTTTTCCAGGTTGTCCTTCTTTAATAGGTTCTCAAGCTTTGGTGAGTCTGGGAAGGTTGGTGACATCATTTTACTGGTTAGAATTCCATTTGATTGTTGTGCAGCTGGTTTTTCTTGCTCAACTACCAACTTGGATAAAATTGGGGAGCTGTCAAGCAAGTTATCATGCGCTTTCATGTGGATCTTGAAAAGATCAATATATTTGATTTGCCTATTCTTATCTGAGATACCTTTAAGCTCCAATATCTTGATAAAGTTGTCAATTGACTTGTCCCCGATCATGTAAAAGTAGTTTGTTACAAGTCCTTCTTGTGGCGCATCCTGCGTAAGTAAAACCTTCAGGATTATGTGTAGTTTTCCAACCATCTTATCAACATGTTTTTGGAATTGAGGTGAAGACTTAGCTTCTGTACCGGCTTGAAGTGGTAATTTCATAAATGTTTCCTTCAACACAGACAAATCCAATAACATTTGTTCAGCGGCAATGACAGGAATTGGCTTCGTCTTAACTATATTTGCCAGGAACTCATTCACAGTGGCTTCCACAACTCTATCACACAAATTTCTGACGTAGCTGTCCTTAGTGAACTTTGGCAAAATCAAGGCACAATTACGGAGCACAGTATCTCTCAGAGTAGCAATGTATCTCGATTGATCACCGACGTCTTCCATATGTGACCAATTGGTGTTTGCCATCTCTCTCCAAGCGAACTCACACTCGTTATCAATCTTTAGCACCAGTAAATTGAGACATTGATTAACAAGCCTGAGGAATGCCTCCCTAGCGAGATCAAAGTTGACTGTCTCCTTGTACTGGTCGTCAATGATTTCAACAAGACGCTCTTCCAACTGACCCATTGTGGAGTTACAGTATTCGGCTGTATTGAGGACCAAGGCAAGATATGTGATTGACTCATCATTGAGTGCATTGGCTGGAGGGATTGTAGTTTTGAGGATCTTATTACGGTATTCGATGGCCCATTTTTGGAAGAGCTTTGCCAAATCACGCAATGGAGCACCTGTCGAGAGACTTGAGCACTGTGTGAGGAGTTGGCGATATGCACGGAATAAATCAGCTGAAGATGGGACAATGTGGTGGTCATCCTTATCTTGCGGCAGTTTTGGTGCTTGGAGGAACTCCATGAATTTCTTTTGGAGGTACAAGTTTTGATGATCGACCCAAATGCTGAGGAATGGTTCAAAGGCAGAGGATATCTGATGTGTGAATTTTGGAGTTTCTTGTGCCGGTGTGGAGAAGTCAGAAGTAGAATTCTCAAGAGAGTCATTGGTATACTTGAACTTACTGTTCAAAAACTTTTCAAAGTCAAGTGTCTGTTGAAGGGAGTTGAGAAGGAGTTCAACGTCTGTCTTTGGGCCAGACTCAGATAACACCTGTTTGATGCTATCTCTGGTATGTTCACAGAACTTGGCAGTCAGTTGTTCCTCCATCTTCCAAGACTCTGGGAAAAACGCCTGAAAGTGCTCTTCGTAGTTTTTCAGTACACGTTTAAAGAAAAGGAATCTTCTAGATAAGTTCTCCAATGATCCAGCTTCATCATTAGCAACAAAGATTGAGTTGATTTCTCTCAATTGTTGATTACAAAACCAAACTAACAGCTTGTCATGGTACTCTTGGCCCAATAAGTCCATAACACCACATGCACTCCTTAACTCTGCTTCTGGTAGTGGATCTCTGTTGTTCATAGTTACCTCAAAATCTCTAAACACCTGGTCAGCTAGTTTTATGCGAAGTTTGTTAGCCGAGCGTGTTAAGTCGGCAATGGCATCAATACTTTTATAAGAGTTAAAGTGGTCCACAAGTTCATACACAGCACCAAGCAATGGTAGTGCCTCTGTGTACTTGCGTTCATCGACGAGTGCATCAAGTTGTTCATACGCTGTCAGCATCATTTGGACACGTTTCAAGACTGTCATGGTCAGGACGAGATTTTTCTTTGCATCATCGAGACGTTTGATCCCTGAAGTCATGTTGGTGATGACATCTTGTGTATTGAGTGATAATGCTCTGTTGGCCTCGATCTCTGTAATGATATCCTCGAGTTTTTGCGATGCCTTTGTGGGGTCAAACTTGTCCTCTGAAGAGAGGTATGTTTCGTATTGCTCCTCATTGGCTAATATCTTTTTATCCAGGGAGAGTTTGTATGCATTTGTGTAGTTGATGTATGATCTAAGATGACCAAGAGCAGACGGGTCAGGCAACAATCGTTGAATATCTGCCTTAGGATCGTAGTCAGGACTCTCAATGGTATTACCCATTGCTGTTGACAATCGGTGTTGCTTCTGTGTATAAATGCCGTAGCAAATTAGTAGTTTAAACCGTTGTTCAAATTGACCAAATGAATGTCTTGACAGTGACTTGTTGGTTTAAAATATTGTTTAAAGACAAACTCCCCTCGTCCCAAATGTGTTTTGATCGGAACGGGACGTTTCTCCAGGCATTTGCTGAAAAGTGCGAACTACCGCATTGGGATGTTTTGATGTGCTTATTGCCCCCGGAATATCACGTAAGCCAAGTCGATGAGCAACTGAGATCCGACTTCAGACGCGTAGGCTGGAAAAAAGACGTCGACACGCAAAACAAAGAAGTGGCGTTCTGATCTTTAAATTTGTGTTGATTTCACTAAGGTTCGACACACACAAATATAACGAACTAAGATGTCTCTCCGTCTTCCACAGGCTCCTAATGCTGGCCTTTTCAAGCAAGGATACCAGAGTTATACAAGTGCAGATGGTGCCGTTGTGCGTAACATTGAGGCATGTCGTGAGATCTCCAAGATGGTTCTCACTTCTATCGGACCATGCGGTCGTAACAAAATCATTGTGAACCATTTGGGTAAAGTCTTTATTACCAATGATGCCGCTACCATGCTTCAGGAATTGGATGTTGTTCATCCTGCCGTTAAATTGCTTGTGATGGCATCTCAACAGCAAGAGATGGAGATGGGTGATGGTTCAAACTTTGTCATTGTCCTTGCTGGTGAATTCCTTAATGTTGCCGAAAAGCTTATCACTTTGGGATTGAAGCCTACAGAGATCATACAGGGTTATCAATTGGCCAGCAAATTTGCATTGGAGACATTGGAGAAGTTGACAGTGAGTACCGTGGAAGATTTACTCTCTGTTTCTGAGTTGAAGAAAGTGATCAAACCAGTCATTGCCTCTAAACAATATGGATCTGAAGAGTTCCTCAGTGGATTGGTCGCTGAAGCCGTTCTTAATG
Organism: Petasospora bimundalis; assembly: GCA_030569745.1. Classification (NCBI taxonomy): domain Eukaryota; kingdom Fungi; phylum Ascomycota; class Saccharomycetes; order Phaffomycetales; family Wickerhamomycetaceae; genus Petasospora; species Petasospora bimundalis. The sequence continues at coordinate 9,611 of JAJMLR010000032.1, forward strand.
TGATTCCTCCAAAGAACCCAAAGGCATTCAACGTTGATTCCATTCGTGTTGTTAAGATCATGGGTGCATCTCTCCATAGCTCACAGGTTATTAAGGGTATGGTTTTCCCACGTGAACCAGAAGGACACGTTAAGAACTTGAAACAGACAAGCAAAGTTGTCGTTTACACATGTCCATTCGACATTTCACAGACAGAGACAAAGGGTACTGTGTTATTGCATAACGCCAAGGAGATGCTTGATTTCTCCAAGGGTGAGGAAGCTCAGGTTGATCAGATTGTGAAGGAGATTTATGACTCTGGTGTTAGAGTCGTCATTGCCGGTTCCGGTGTTGGTGAATTGGCTCAGCATTACTTGGACCGTTATGGAATTTTGACCTTGAAGGTTCCATCTAAATTTGATTTGAGAAGAGTGTGTCGTGTTTGTGGTGCTACCCCATTGCCACGTCTCGGTGCCCCAACCCCAGAGGAAGCCGGTTCTATTGATATCATTGAGACTAAGGAGATTGGTGGTGACCGTGTCACAGTCTTCCGTCAGGAGAACGAGATCACACGTACCTCTACTATTGTGGTGCGTGGTGCCACAAAGAACAACTTGGATGACATTGAACGTGCCATTGATGATGGTGTCAGCGCGATCAAAGGTCTTACAAAGGACGGCAGACTCTTACCTGGTGCTGGTGCCGTGGAAGCAGAGCTTGTCTCCAAGATCACACAATATGGTGAGAAGACCCCAGGCTTGCTCCAATTAGCCATTAAACAATATGCTCAAGCCTTTGAAGTTATTCCAAGAGTTCTCGCTGAGACCTCTGGTTTGGACTCATCAGAGGTTCTCCCAAGATTGTACTCCAAGCACTCCTCAGCCGAGGGACTCTCGTTCGGTGTTGACATCGACGGCGAATCTTCAAATGGTGTCAAGGACATCACTGCTGAGGGTCTTTATGACTTGTTTGCCTCAAAGAGATTCGGTATCTCCGCTGCCACCGACGCTGCCTGTACCGTTCTTAGTGTTGATCAGATCATCATGGCCAAGCGTGCCGGTGGCCCACAGGTGCCTAAGCAGCCAAGACCAGGTAACTGGGATCAGGAAGATTGATCTCCTCACAAAAATTGCTTTTAATAGATTCCCCTTTACGAGTATTTCTTGTAGATAATACATTTGTGCCTTTGCAACGATAGCGGACTTAGCCGGTGTTGCGCCTACCAGGCTCATCGCAATTTTTTTTTTTCTACCGTCTCCATAGATTGGAGATTTTTATGTTTCTCTCTCAGTAAGGCAGCAAGAAACAACAAAAGTACTCAACTTAGATAAAGATGGCTAAGAAAGAAAGAGGAAGAAGAGCACAGATTAAGGCCAGAGAAGAGGAGGCTGCCAATTCTGCTCCAGCGATGGCCTTTGCAGTTCCAGAGACCACCGAGGAGACAAAAGAGAAGACTGATGCTGGTCCAAACACTTTCTTTGGTCTCGTTGACACAACAGAACTTGATTATTTCAAGCAAGCAGAGTCGACACTGAATGCTAATGCATTTGAAGGATCTGATGACCGTGCTGCTTTTGTCTCATCTGTTCTTGATGAGGCAAAGGGCAAAGAATTAAAACTCGTCACTAATCAAATTTGTTCTAAGCTCGTTGAACGTCTTATCTTATATGCCTCAGATCTCCAATTGAAATCGATTTTCAAGAGTTTCAATGGTCACTTTGTCTCATTAATCCACCATAAGTACGCATCTCACTGTGTTGAGACCTTATTGGTGCGTAGTGCAGCTTTGATCGAAAAGGAGTTATTGAACCCATTCCCACAGAATGAGGATAATGAGGAGAATGATGTATTCGTCAGTATGGAAAACTTGTTCTTGTTCTTCTTGAACGAAATTAGACCATTCTTGAAAGAGATGATTGTGCAACAGTATGCTTCCCATACTTTAAGATTGGTGATTTTGATCATCGCTGGAAAAGAGCTCCCATCTACTACAAAATCCAACTCCACAGTGAGATCTAAGAAATCCAAGATTGCCAGAAAGATGATTGAGATTACTGATAACGACGATTTCAACAGAGCATTCCAAGTGCCATCATCATTCAAAGAGGAGTTGAAACAATTGCTCGATGAATTGAAGACAAAACTTGATACAAAGGCTGTTAGACAATACGCCATTGACAAAGTTGCTTCTCCAGTCTTACAACTGTTAATTCAAGTCGAAGGTATTGTTGACAGAGATAGACCCTTCTGGCATTTGGTTTTCCTTCGTGATGAGGATGAGAGTGACTCGCAAGAAGCGGGTTTTGTTGAGTATTTACTTTCCGACCCGGTTGGATCACATTTCTTGGAGAACACACTGAAAGATCAACGTTTGAAATATGTCGAAAGATTGTACAGACTTTACATGTCAACACGTGTTTTGAAGCTGGCAAGACGTGATACTACTGGTTCTTATGTGATCCAAGGTTTGTTGAAGAAGCTTAAACAAAATGAAGTCAGAGAGATGTTGGACCAATTGATTCCAGAAATGAGTATTCTGATGACTACAAACTTGGAAATGGGTCAGTCGATTATCGATGCATCTGCTCAACATAAGGATTATAAGAGAGATCTTATCATCGAGGAGTTGGCAAAGAAGTACACACCAAAGGAAAACGAGTCAGATATTTTGGAATCTGTGTTACAGCTCAGTACATCAACATTGGGTAACACCAAGGATGATTGGCCAACCGCCGAGGAGAGAAGAAGAGCTTTGTTCTTAGAACAGCTGATTGCATTTGATAATAGATTCTTGGAGTTGACAGTGGATAACCTCTTGTCATTACCACAAGAGCGTTTGATTCAGATGTGTTTCCACGGTGTCTTTTCGCATGTCGTTGAACATGCTTTGATTCCAGATTTGGATATCATCAAGCGTCGTCGTTTGTTGAACGCATTAGCACCAAATGTTGTTGATCTTTCTTGTAATGCTTATGGTTCCCATATTGTCGATAAGCTCTGGCCATTTACAATCAAATTGAACAACTACAAAGAGCGTATTGCTCGTGAACTTGTTGGTCAAAAGGAGAAGGTTAAGGAGAGTGTTTATGGTCGTCTCGTTTGGAAGAACTGGAAGATGGAACTCTTTGTCCGTAAGAGACACGATTGGACTTTTGCTATTAAGGCTGAGGAGTTTGAAAAGTTCCCACCAAAGAAGCCAGAAGATAAGAGTACCGAGAAGGATGAAAAGAAGAGAAAAAATGATACAAATCAGGAACCAGCTGGTAAAAAGCAGAAGGTTAGAGGCCGTGACAGAAAGTAATTAGGAACATAACAAAAACGAAAATAAGGATATACATTGCATTTGTGCTTTTCCATTTTTTTTTTCTTCTAAATTAGCTACAATTATAGATCTCGCGTAATAGGTATATTTGAAAGTTCCTTTGAAAACGTTAGATCACCAAGCATTTTCACCTCTTCTAACAGCAACACCAATGAATCTTGCGAGCTTGTCAAATGCTTCGACGAGTTCATCTTTGGAGTAATGTTCAGGCTTAACAATGACTTCTTCCGGTTCAGTAGCTTTACCTTCAACAAACTCTTCAAACTTTGTTCTTTCCTCTGCTGTTGGTGGCAACAATTCGTAGAATCTGGCCAATTGTACAAGGACTTCGTCGTCAATCTTGCTGAGAGTGTTCAAATCACGTGGGAAGAGTTCCATAGGTGGTTCCTCACCGTCGGCATTGAGCAATGGTGCAAGTAAATCATCAGACTTCTTTTGTGAGTTGACCAATCTTCTAATGGCACGTTCTTCCAAAACGTCCAATTGACCTTGGAGTTCACCAACAAGCTCAACAAGGTCTTCAGTTGTGGCAAAGTCGGAGGTATCGAGTTGTTTACCACGACGCTGCTTTGGCTGACCAGTCACAGAAGTTGGATCAAAAGACTCAACCTTCTCACGTGTAGAAGCCACTTGGAGGCGAAGCACCTCGGCACCGGTCTTCTTGATGACGTCGGACTGCTTCTTGACCAAAAGAGTGAGGTCTTCAACTTGTTTGGTAAGTGTCGCAATATCAGACATGTCGATGAGTTTTTGTATAGCGGGGGATCTTAGCTGGCGAGGCTTTATCTCACAAAAAAGGTGTTTGTGGTGGAATGTTTAAGTCGGCCGGTTGCTTTGTTTTGGTAGCTGACGTAATTCGCGAAAATCCGGGGGCGGGGGGCTCGATCCATGGTACGCGCACACTACTAATAACCCTGTGTCCTTAAAACGTCATTTTTTTTTCATCTGCTTTTCATATAACTTCAAAAGCCTGAGCCGTCTTCCATTACCATCTTATAGGCTTGTCCAACTTTTGAGTGGACATCGGTAGCTTGCATTGCCCTTCCAATCTCTTCAAAGGCAATTCTAGCGGCCACACGGGTGACTGTAGATCCACCGAAACAGCATAATGGTAAGATATATTCGTCTTTGATGGTGGAATCATGATCCCAAAGACCATTCTTATATGCTTGACCCCATGCAACCATTGTAGCGATTGTTCCTGTGAGTGTATCACCTTGACCACCAGTTCTTCTATTTGAACCTTGTACATCACACTTTAGAATCGTATCACCTTTTACAATGATATCTATTCCACCTTTTCTCATTATAGTAATACCATCCAATTTTTTAGAGACCTCCACTGTTTCTTTAACATCGTCTTTACCATTGATGTCAACACCTAAAGCCTTTGCAATTCTACCAAATTCAACAACATTGGGTGTAATGATTGCATTTGTCCCTTTAATAACTTCTGGTTTTTGTGATACTAAAAACAAGGCATCAGCATCAAGTATCATTGTAGTTCCTTGTTCTTGTAACATCTTCATAACCAATTCCAAAGTCTTTAACATTAACGCATCTCTACCAAATCCTGGTCCAAGTACTGCAACATGAATACGTCCAATGATCCCTTTGATCTTTGGAAGTACTTTTTCTTGTAAGAAGATATCTTCATCGACACCATCCGGTAAGTTACCGGATTCGTACAAGTATGGATGAACCATTAAATTGGGTGAATAAGATTTAATAACTGGGGCAGCAACCTTCTCACATACTATATGGGATAAATCACAACCGAAAACCGCTGCTGCATGTGCAGAAAAGTAAGGAGCACCTGTATAACTATCAACCTTTGTATTAGTAATTGACACCAAATTAAAGAAAACTTCAGCTATTGAACTTACTCTTCACATCCACCAAAGACAACAACCCTTCCAGCTGCTCTTAGTTAGCATATGTCAATGTCAATGTGTGTGTGTGGGGGGGGTCTAAAAGACACACTTACCTTGACCTTTATAAAACTTTGGTGATAATGGAGGGATTAGTTTTCTGACCAATTGAAGGATTTCCTTCGTCGATTTTGAAGACAATTGAGACATTTCTTTATTCAATTATAGTAACTGGTTAGTACGTAATCACATGTGGTGGTGGGGGGGGGGGATGATGAATAGTTTGCGCGAAAGTGTGGCCGGTTTCGCCGAGATCGATTTCTCTTCTCTTCTCTCTTCGTTTAGATCTTTGCTGTTAATCAATTGGTAAGAACAAACACTTAAAACGATGTCCTTCCTCGCTAGAATTGCTCACCACAGAAACGCCCTCATTTCAGGTGCCGTTGGTACCATTGCCGTTGCTGCTGCTTTGAACTCTTACAACACAGTCTCTAATGAGCCTTCTGTCCAATTCAAGAACAAGGATGAATGGTATGACCTTAAGTTGGTTAAGTCTGAGGATATCTCCCCAGATACCAAGAAGTTGACTTTTGCATTGGATTCTGCTGACACCAAGGCCGGTTTGGTCACTGCTTCTTGTTTGTTGACCAAGTACGTTACTCCAAAGGGTTCTAACGTTATTCGTCCATACACACCAGTCTCTGACACTGAGCAAACTGGTACCATTGATTTCATCGTCAAGAGATACCCAACCGGTAAGATGGGTAACCACATGTTTGGATTGAAGGAGAACGACACCTTGGCTTTCAAGGGTCCAATTGTTAAGTGGGCTTGGCAACCAAATCAGTTTGATCAAGTCACTTTGATCGGTGGTGGTTCCGGTATCACCCCATTGTATCAATTGCTCCACCAGATCACAAAGGACCCACAGGAGAAGACTAAGGTCCACCTCATCTATGGTAACAAGACCCCAACTGACATCTTGATGAAGGAGGAGCTCGATACCATTGCTAAGAAGTACTCTGACAGAGTCCAGGTTACTTACTTCTTGGACACCGAGTCCGCTGTTGTTAAGTCTGAGGTTGGTTACGTTTCCCAGGACTGGTTGAAGGCTAACATCCCAGCTCCTTCCGACAAGCACCACGTTTACGTTTGTGGTCCTCCACCAATGTGTGAGTCCATCTCTGGTAACAAGAAGTCCCCATCTGACCAAGGTGAGGTCACTGGTGCCTTGAAAGAGCTCGGCTTCACCAAGGAGCACGTCTTCAAGTTCTAAGTTTTTCCCCCCTCCTTTTTCTTTTGGTTTTAGATTATATATATGATATAGTTTATAGTAAAAAACATACAAAAACTGATATTCAACACTTTGTAATCTTTGTATATGTCTAATGTTTTTTTTTTTTTATTTTTTCTTTTCAAAATCACTATATACGTTCCAACTAACTACCCACTACTCGTCAAACCATTGACTTTGATATGGCAAAAGTGATAATAATTGGTGGTGGAATTGCAGGTATAAAGGCAGCATTAACACTACAAGAACATTCAATACCATATACATTACTGGAAGCTCAAGATAGACTAGGCGGACGGTTAAAGACTGTTGAGGGACAAAATGCTAAGTACGACCTCGGTGCCAGTTGGTTCCATGAAACGCTGAACAATGAACTTTTCCAACAAGAGATCGAGTTAGATGATCCTTCTCAAAGATGGTTCTTTGATGATGGTCCTGTTCGGGTCATTGACCGAGATGGTGATGTTTCACCTATGTTGAAATTGGAGAGCATCGTTCATGAGATGGAGAAGTACATAGAGATACAGTGCTATAACGATCTGGACAAAGATGATAGCTATTATAACATGATGATTAAGTATTTGAAAGAGAGGAAACATCTATTGTCTAATGAACAGATTGAGAAATCTATACAATATGCACGTGGAATTGAACTATGGCATGGCATTGATGTCAAGAGACTCAGTGCAAAATACGCTGCATTGGATAACGAAGGGAGAGACGCTATGGCATTACATTATGACAGTCTGCTAATGAGAAACACTGAGCAGTTGGATATGAACACTGTAAGACTAAATACAGCGGTCTCGTTGGTGGAGAAACTCAATAATGGTAAGGGTATAAAAGTGACAACTTTGGATGGGGAGGTCTATGAATCAGAATATCTCATCGTTGCAATTCCACAATCAATATTGCAAATACGAGAAGGAGAAGAAGGAAATATATCATTTAAGCCGTCATTACCAGCTAAAATTACAGAGACTTTACAGAATATTCATTTTGGTGCGTTGGGGAAAGTTGTCTTGGAGTTCAATTCGGTCTTCTGGCCCACAGAGCATGACAGAATATTTGCCCTTGCAACGTCTTCAAGCGGATTCCTAGACGCAATATTGAACAACAAGGAGATCTCACAAGATAATAGCAACTTACCATTGACATGGGAATATCCAATTCTAATCCTTAATTATGCTGCGACCCTGCAGATACCTTCACTCGTCTTTCTAACTCAATCACCACTTACAGAATATCTCGAGTCCAATCCATCAAAAGCATGGGAATACTTGAAACCAATTGTGAGAACGATTGCAAGAACCTCTTCAGTTCCACCGCCAACTAATGTGATTTTAACAGATTGGACTAGAAATCCTTATCAGAGAGGTTCATACTCTGCTTGCTTCCCTGGTGATGATCCAATAAGTTCTGTAACTGCTCTTGAGAACGGATGGGGAAACGTACGCTTTGCTGGGGAACATACCATAATGGAGGGAACTGGATGTGTCCATGGTGCCTGGTCTAGTGGAAAAAGAGAAGCAGAGTATGTTGCTAGTATGATCCAGAAGTAGTAATAACCTACATGCGTTCTCGTTAATCATCTGAGGTCGATGATCAATTATCAGTGCCACATTCAAAGCTGTTAAACACCGATCAAAAGATGACATAATGAGATCTACGAGACTCCAAAGATTGTTTACTTATATTTAATAGAATATTCATAACCAAAGTAATTGAGATAGTTACTGCGAAGAGAAAGAGATGAGCCTCATCACTATAGTAACACCCGGACACCCCATACATTAAACTTGATGAGCTCCTGCTTATGGCCATCTCTCATGTTTAATAGTACTTAAAGACTTATAAAGAGAGCAAAAAAAAAACACAGAAATGACGAAGACTTTGAGAGTTGCAGTTGAAGGTTGTTGTCATGGAGAGCTCAATAAGATATACAATCATATCCGTCAATTGCCCGTGGAGTCTAAACCTGAGCTGTTGATCATCTGTGGTGACTTTCAATCACTCAGAAACAGAGATGACATGGCTTCATTGGCAGTTCCAGATAAGTATAAACGACTTGGTGACTTTGCATCGTATTATTCTGGCGAAGAGAAGGCTCCAGTGCTGACGATATTCATTGGTGGTAATCACGAGGCTTCAAACTTCTTGAGTGAGATCCCCTTTGGTGGATGGGTCGCTCCCAAAATTTACTATATGGGGTTAGCATCCGTTGTCTGGTATAAGGGATTGAGAATTGGTGGAGTATCTGGTATTTATAAGGAACACAACTTTTATAAACCAAGGAATGAGACCATACCATTTGATTCAAAGTCGTTGAGAAGTGTTTATCATACACGATTTGCAGAATACTTGAAATTGAGTCTCATTAGAGACAAAAACATTAATTGTTTCCTTTCACACGATTGGCCCGAGGGAATAGTCCATAAGGGTGATCTGAATAGACTATTGAAGATTAAACCGTTTTTTAAGGCCGATATTGAGAAACATGAACTGGGGTCCCCTCCATCAAGGGAACTGCTAAAGACAATCATGCCACACTATTGGTTCAGTGCCCATTTGCATGTTAAATTCGAAGCAACCGTTCTTCATGAAAGTTTAGGGAATAAGAGAAAGTTGAGTGTCAATGAGGAACCGGAGACTAAGAAAGTGAAAAACGATGATGAAATCGAATTGGATATGGATGATGAGAAGAATGGAGATGAAATCTCGCTGGATTTGGATGATGATGTTGAACAGGTACAATCTAATGGAAATGAAATTGACCTCTGCTTAGAGGATGATGTACCACTTGATAAACCAAAGGAGAAAGCAAAAGGTTTCTCACAGACAAACTTCCTAGCTCTTGATAAAGTTCTACCTGGAAGAAAATTTATCGAGATTATTGAGATACCAGTGACAAACGATCACTTATCATGCGCTTCTACTAACGGTGAATTGTTTTATGATGAGGAATATGTAAAGATATTGAAATGGTTCGGTACTTTTGGAAAGACCCAAGCCTTCCAAAGGTTAAGATTCGAAATGGTTACACAGCCGTTAATCGAGCAATTGGGTAAAGACATAGATTTGATTAAGATGCCCGAAGTTGACTTTAAGATACCAAGTAACTTCAATGCAGATGTTGCAAATCCAGCTTTGCAAACGCAAGTGTTTAAAGAGACGTTTAGACTTACTTAATGATTAAAATAAAATTATTTTCGATATGATTCAACTCATTAAGGCATATAAAATAAATATCAAAAAGGCGATGCCATATTCAAGACAATGTGCCACGATTTTGAAATGTGTTCGATGTGGGGGTCAACAGGAGAAGAGAAGTGGGATACTGAATATCTATATATGTGTGTGATGGTGCCGTGGCAGTGATTGTGAGTGGGGGTTAGTGTGTGTGTGTGTTAAAAAGTGATGATGCAAAGGGAAACTCAAATATAAAAAAAGCATGAGCTGAAGAAAGTGAAGTTTAGATCTTTCCAAGAATGAACTTAGTAGGATCTGATAGCTGGTGGGACAGACTTACATTCAGCCTCATCCAAAGTGGTGGAGATGACTGGTCTGTAACCCAATGTAACATCACCACCGAAGTCCTTTTGCCATGACAAAGAGTGTTTCATCCAGTTAACATCGTCTCTGTCTGGGTAATCCTCTCTGGCGTGAGCACCTCTGGATTCTGTTCTGACAACGGCAGACTCAGCGGTTTGAACAGCACAAGTCAACAAGTTCTGCAACTCCAAAGTCTCAACCAAGTCAGAGTTCCAGATCATAGATCTATCGCTGGTACCAACCTCAGCGAAGGTCTTGTCAACAGCGTTAATACCCTTAACACCATCCTCCAAGGACTCCTGAGTTCTGAAGACGGAAACATCACGCTGCATAGTCTTCTGCATGGCCAATCTGATATCAGCAGTTGGTCTTGGACCAGTAGCGTTTCTCAACTTGTCCAAGTTGGCAATAGACTCCTTACCCAAGTCAGCTGGCAATGGCTTATGTGGCAAACCTGGCTGCAATGTGTCTGCAATAGTCAAAGCAACGGCTCTACCGAAGACAACCAAATCCAACAAAGAGTTAGCACCCAATCTGTTAGCACCGTGAACGGAGACACAAGCGGACTCACCACAAGACAACAAACCTGGAACAACCTTATCGTTACCATCTTCATCAATAGTCAAAACCTCACCAGACCACTTGGTTGGAATACCACCCATGTTGTAGTGGACGGTTGGCAAAATTGGAATTGGCTCCTTTGTGACATCAACACCAGCGAAAATAGAAGCAGTCTCAGAAATACCTGGCAATCTCTCCTTCAAAACCTCAGCTGGGATATGGGACAACTGGAGGAACATGTGGTCCTTCTCTGGACCAACACCTCTACCAGCTCTGATCTCCATGGTAATAGCACGAGAAACGACATCTCTGGAGGCCAAATCCTTAGCGTGTGGAGCGTAACGCTCCATGAAACGTTCACCTTCAGAGTTGATCAAGTAACCACCTTCACCACGGGCACCTTCAGTAATCAAACAACCGGAACCGTAGATACCGGATGGGTGGAATTGAATGAACTCCAAATCCTGCAATGGCAAACCGGCACGGGAAACCATGGCGTAACCGTCACCAGTACATGTGTGAGCAGAAGTACAAGAGAAGTAAGCTCTTCCGTAACCACCAGTGGCAATAACGGTCTTGTGGGCTCTGAATCTGTGCAAAGTACCATCTTCCTGGTTGTAGGCCATAACACCAACACATTCACCGTTGTCCATCAACAAGTCCATGGCAAAGAACTCAATGAAGAAATGGGTGTTGTGTCTCAAGGCCTGACCGTACAAAGAGTGCAAAAGGGCGTGACCAGTTCTGTCAGCAACGGCACAGGTTCTGTAAGCCTGACCACCCTTACCGTACTCCTTGGATTGACCACCAAAGGCTCTCTGATAAATTCTACCTTCCTCTGTTCTGGAGAATGGGACACCGTAGTGCTCAAGCTCGATAATGGATTGTGGGGCCTCTCTTGTCATGTAGTGGATAGCGTCTTGGTCACCGAGCCAGTCAGAACCCTTGACGGTATCATACATGTGCCAGTGCCAGTCATCCTTGTGCATGTTACCAAGGGCAGCGTTAATACCACCTTGAGCAGCGACTGTATGGGATCTTGTTGGGAAAAGCTTCGAGATACAAGCAGTCTTGTAACCAGCATTGGCCAAACCAAAGGCAGCACGAAGACCGGCACCACCGGCACCAACGACAAGACAGTCGTACTCATGGTCAATGATGTGGTACTGGTCAGCAACACCACGGGCAGCGTTCTCACCAGCAATATCGTCGTTGACGGCAAAGGCGTGTCTGGCCACGGCAGAGGAAGAGAAGTTTGCTCTCTGTGCCTGCTGAGCGATTCTCTTGCTTGTGTGGCGGAGGGAAAGCATCTTTTTTATGGGTTTGAAACAAGAAAAAAGAGTTATTTCTGTAATAAGGTGTTGTCAAAGAAGGAGAAAAAAGCTTTGATGATCCAGCACTTTTGGCCTTTGTCGGAGGCCCCCAGTGCCCCATCGCCAGTCCGGAGAAGGGGTTGTTGCCGGTTTGGCCACACCTCGGGGCAACACTCGGCCTTCCGGGAGCGCGGGCCAATGAGCTCGCCGGAATTAGCAAACACCTGGACACCTGCTCCCGGAGCCATCACGTAAGCGGTACACCCAAACTTATGTAATCATTGGTACGCGCACATGTAGTCATTTTGGGAAATCTGGGGTTTTTTTTTTCCGCTGCTACAGGCGATCGGGACTCATCGGTTCAATGTTTTGATCTCTTTTGATGATTCCATCAGATTCTATTAGTTGTTTAGTCGTTGATCGGTGCATATATAAGTGAATGAACAAAAACATTGGGCTTTCATATGGAAGAAGAGAAAAAAAAAACACAGTAATTCACACTACGATTGACTCAGCTATATTCGATGTTATCTCTGCCTTGAAAAAGCCGCGAGTCATCCATCTTTCGCTCCCGGTCACTTCAGGTCGTGCGCATCGCATCCGAAAACTTGAAACTTAAGCGCGCGCGACAATTCATTTATAGAATGGATTCGCGAAGTCAGTGTGCACGTGACTTCAGAAGAAAAGTAAGAATTTCGAGAAGGGGAAACCCGAGGGTAGAGCCTACCCTCGGAGTTCTTCTTTCGATGCTTGGGACCTTTTTGTTTTGGTGTCGAGGAGGCATCGCGATCAACAGGCCAAATTTTTATGGCAGGGCACACACACACCTTGATGATGAACAAAATCAAAGGGTCTTTTTATCAATCGTTTCAGGGCTGCCTTGTGTTACACCTATTAAATAATCTTGAATAACACTAACAGAACTCTACATCTACACAACAAAAAACAAGCACATACACACATACAATATAATATGTTTGTTCTTTCACGCCTTTCAGACCTCATACGAATTCCTCCAGACCAATTCAATCGTAAACCCAAAAAGGCCATCATTGGTGAGCTCAATAAGAAATATGCAAACAAGGTCGTACACAACTTGGGACTGGTCATATCTGTATGGGACTTAATAAAAGTGGATGATGGTCTTTTGAAGCCAGGTGATGGTGCTACATACATCAAATGTGAAGTTAGAGTTGTTGTTTTTAGACCATTTGTTGGTGAGATCCTTACAGGATGGATCGAAAAGTGTACACCAGAGGGAATTAAAGTGAATATGGAGTTCTTTGGTGATGTTTTCATCCCTAAATCACTACTATTTGAAGGCTCAGAGTACTCAATCAATGATAATGCATGGATTTGGGATGCCGATGGGACAAAACTGTATCTTGATATCAATGAAAAGATACGATTCAGAGTCGAAGAAGAAATATTCGTTAATGTCAAACCAAAAGGTCCAAGTATTGAAGGTGAAGAAGAAGTTGAAGAAGATAAACAACCAAGTTACGCCATTTTGGGATCTTGTCAAACAGATGGTATGGGTTGTGTCAGTTGGTGGGATTAGTATCTTTAATATATTTGCAGGTTTCACTATAATAAAAAAAAATTCCGTTAATGCATAGAATTGACATACGTAATATACAATAGGGATCTTCACAGAAGATACCGTGGGAGGAGCGGCAGATAGACAAGAAATTTAATTGTACTGCATGTAACGTGAAGTGGAAGAGAACTTGAGGTTACCCTTAATAACCTTATCAACAGCCTTGAGGAAATCCTTCTCAGTAGCAACTTTTCTTCTCTCTCTAATGGCAAACATACCTGCTTCTGTACAAACAGATCTCAATTCAGCACCAGTAGCATTTGGACACAATCTTGCAATCAACTCCCATCTGATGTCTCTCTCTACCGACATGGCTTTGGAGTGAATTCTGAAAATGTTGGCACGTCCTTCCAAATCTGGCAGGGAGAATTCCACTTTTCTGTCAATACGACCAGGTCTCAGTAAGGCTGGATCCAATGTGTTTGGTCTATTTGTGGCAAACATAACCTTAATATTACCTCTTGGATCGAAACCGTCCAATTGTGTGATCAACTCCAGCATTGTACGTTGGACTTCGTTGTCACCACCAGCACCATCATCAACACGAGCACCACCAATGGCATCAACTTCATCAAAGAAAATAATACATGCCTTCTTTGTTCTGGCCATCTCAAACAATTCTCTAACCATACGTGCACCTTCACCGACATACTTCTGCACCAACTCTGATCCAATGACTCTGATGAAAGTGGCATCAGTTCTGTTCGCCACAGCACGCGCACATAATGTCTTACCTGTACCTGGTGGTCCATAAAGTAATATACCCTTTGGTGGGTCAATTCCCAACTTCACGAATCTTTCTGGTGAAAGCAATGGTAACTCAACAACTTCTCTCAATTTCTCAATCTGTTCTTTACAACCACCGATATCTGAGTATGTAACATCTGGCTTCTCTTCCACTGTCATCATAGTCACACTTGGATCAATCTTAGGTGGCAATGGTAACTGAATTTCATATTTGGTACGGTCGACACCAACTCTCATAGCTTCTTCAATATCGGTAGGTGATACCTTCTCACCCAAGGCCACAACGAATTTAGCAATCTGCTTAATGTTGATCACATACTTGGATTTGTCTTCACCTTCATCACTCTTGATGATCTTGGTACATCTGGCCACTTGTAAGGGTTGCTCCTCTTCCATACGCTGCTTGTCAGCCATCACATCCCAAAGATGTGGTGGCGCGAGTCCGGTGTTACTCTCCTTTACACCAACTTTCTCCTTAATCTTAGACTCCAATTCTTTAATGTCCTTCTCAACTTCCTTTATCTTCTTCGCATATGGTGCAACACCCTTTTTAAAATCATGTTAGTATTTCCCATGGTAATTGATAGCCATTTGCCACCGATATCAGGTGGGGGGGGGGTTTATTCCAGTACTTACATATGTACGCAACACCTGGATGTCACCTTCCGAAAGCGGAACGATCTTCTCTTCTGGTTTGCTGCTGTCATCCTCCAATGGAGCGACGTACTTGTCCCAGTCGGCCTTTGGTGGCATTGTTCTCTATGTTGATTGACCGAACTCCTTCAACTCTTTCCCTTGAAGTGGTTGGTGGCGTCTGTTTTGTTTTAAGCCAACGTCCGCGCGAGCGATTTGCCCGCTCATAAATGGCAGAAATTCTGCCTCGCGATCTTGTTTGATGAGCCAAGAGAAACCTCTACAACTTTCTATATTTAGTATTTGTGGGAATCTTATGCCTGTTTTTTGAAGACTATTTACTGACTCCAGGACATTACGGTCTGTGCTGTGGTGTAAACCATCATAACTGTTCCAACAACAAAGACAACATAGTCCACTGCCTTCTCGGTCATGGTGGTATTATGCAATTGTGCATGCATCAGTGGTGGGTACATGTAGATCAAAGGAATACAAGCAACACTTCCAATGACGGAGACAAACTTATCAAGATTGGAAGCACCTCCCCATGCAACAAGGGCAGTGATGAAAACCAGGATTGCACGGAATGAGTTCTTTCTCCATTTGACTGTGCTGTTGTGTTTACCAGAGCGTTTGAAGATTCCATGCTCCAAAATTTTGATGGCTGGGAACAATTGCAATGGAGTGGAAAGTAAGATAGCAAGAGCGTAAAGCAGCTGTGTAATGCTAACAAGAGGACTATCCTGTGGGAAGTTCAACAAAATGACTGTTTCAGTGGCCTCACCAAATGCTAAATAGCCGACTAAAGCAGCGGAGACAAATACAACAGTAACAGAGACCATAACCCAAAATAGCAGCATAGGGAACTTAGAAGGCTGTTTCATAGATTCCTGAATCGGAATCAAAAGACCAATACCTTCGTACGTAAAAATAGCAGTACCAATGAATACACTCCAATCAGGGTTAAATGGTTTGACATCTGCAATTCCATCGGTCAGGGTCACAGAAGCACAATGGAAATAAACATACACCAGTCCCAGTAAGATGAATAAATCGGCAATCAATGCAGTAAATGATAATTTAGCGATGTTTCTGGTCAATGACAATGGGATAAATGCAATCATTTGACCAATAATGAAAAACTCAATGGAGAAATACTTCTCGAAAACAGAGAGTGTAAAAGCCTGTAAACTGGTAGCGGTGAAAACAATGTATGCAGCAGCAAAACCAATTTGTGATATGACAATAGAAAATAAGATGGCTAATCTCATGTTCTCACCAAATAAGGTACCACCCAAATCACCGTACGAGCCTTTACCCAGTGTAGTCTTTGTCTTGATGAGTAACATGAAACAATAGTACGACAATACGGAAAAGAACAAGAGAGCAATTGCTGTAAATGCCCAGCCAGCGTTTTTAGCACCACGAGGAAGGAAAAGCACACCAGTACCAATAAATGACTTCAATAACAGCATAACTGCTTTTGTGGAAGTGGCCTTGTGTGATTCTTCTTGTTTTCTTCTTGGAACACTTGGCAACAACAAACTCTCTTCATCAGCGTCTCTCTCACTTTCCTCCTCTTCTTCATCCTCATCCTCATCATCACTTAATTCTTCACCTGCAAAGTGACCATAAAGGGTCAAGAACTCGATGAAGTTCCGTGTAACAAAAGTTGGTGGGTGGAAACTACCATTTGCCAGGTTCTGTCTAGAAGCCTTTTGTACCAAAAACGATCTTCTAAATCCACCAGGCACACGAATGTCATGAACAGCAAAATCTGGAGTCTCCAAATTAACCGATGCAGCACGATCGATAGAACCAGAGAATGACATAGAACGACGTCTTGACTGTGCAGCTGGAGAGTGTGCACGTTTCCAATTATACAATTCTCTAGAGATATCACCACCTTGAAGTTGTAATGAGTCAAATCCAGCGGCATCCTGTTGGGTATGTGATGAACCAAATGACTGTGGTTCTGTGACTAAATGACGACCAACAACATCAACCACCGAGGCATCTGGATTGCGAACGTCAATATCTGGAGAGGCAATATGTTGCTTCATGGGTGACATGCGACCCGAGACTCTAGAATTTGGTCTAGTTGGGAAATTTGAATTTTGTTGACTCGAAAGAGGAGAAGGCTGATGTAAGAGCAAAGGTGAATCTTTCTTCAATGACTCCGAAATCAGTGATATGGAACCTCTTTTTTGATGATTAGATCTCTCATGCAACTCTTTCAAAGAATCTTCAAAATATCTCTTTTCAGAAGGAATTTCATCAAAACCACCTTCAATTTTTGTAACTCTTTCAGATTCTTCGGCATCAACGCTGTGTTCCGGAGCAATAGAAGGTTCCGCTATGGATGCTCCTCTCAAGTGCTTGGAGGAAAAGTCTCCGATACGAAACGAAGCATCAATATCGTCCTCATCAGTACCCTTTATCGACCTCGAGAGCGATTGGAATCTGTTTTGGCGGGAGTGAGTGGTATGCAGAGATGATGACATTGTTTAATACTGGAAAATCTGGGGATGACTGCCACGAATAATTTGAAGCCAAACGTGAAAGCAAAAAACTCGTCCAAAGATGCTTCAACTGACCTGAGTTAGAAAACAAATGAAGTGGAAAAATTAAACTGCAACAGAATAAATTAAACTGAGCTTAAAAAAAAAATCTCAATTAAAATTTCTTTTAAAAGGAAAACTTCGATGCCTCCGGCTGCTTTCATAAAACGTTCAGCCTCTCAGTGCACGCAATGTCGATATATAAAAATTCGCGAACTAACCCGGACACCACCAGGATGGTCAGGGCTCCATAACGCGATGAGCTATGGGAAAAAGAAAAATTTATAGCATAGGAATTTCCTAATGATTTTCTATTTAAACTGAATGTAATCGATCACCATGTCACGTAAATGGGTGGATAAGAAGAGAGATAAGACTTATAAAGTGGTTTTCAGAGGACACGATGATCCTCTTTTCCACGATACAGAGGCCTCCGAGCATGTGCTTGTGCCTGTTGAAAACAAGAAGCAGCAAGAGTACCAAAAGAAGATCAAGACCAAGACACAATTAGAAGCTGAACTTGGTGATGCTCTTGAAGAGATGAGAGAGAATGAAGGTGAAGCTGCATTGTATGGTATCCCATTCGATGATTCAAAGTATGATTATTTACAACATTTGAAACCTATGGGTGATGGACAAGGTGTGTTCATCCCAGCTAATGAAACTGAAACGAAGACTAAGAATAAGGGAATAACATTTAAGGCTGACGTAGAGCTTCCAGAAGATGTCTTCCAATCTAAGAAAACTATCAAAACGACGTATCAGGATCAACAGAACTTTCAGGATGAGATTGCCGGTTTCAAACCAGACATGAATCCAGCTTTGCGTGAGGTATTAGAGGCCCTTGAAGATGAGGCCTATGTTGATGATGACGATGCTGTATTTGATGATTTGTTAAATGACGGTGCAGTCATTGATGATGAGGAGTTTGATGATCAATTTGATGAATGGGATATGGATAACTATGAAGACGAGATGGCACAGTTTGACGATGAACGTTTTGTTGAAGAAGGTGACCAAGGTTGGGAAGCTGGTTTCAGAAAGTATAAAGCTATGAGTAAGTTCAAACAGAATGACTGGGACTCTGATAATGAGTTTGATGATGAAGATGATGAGGTAAACGAAGAAGAGGAAGAAGGTGATGTTCTTGCAGATCTTCCGTCATTTAATGATGTCAAACTTAAGAGCAAGAGTTCAAAACGTAAAGAACGCAGAAAGAAAGGTGCCATGTCTGATACATCGTCATTCTCCATGTCAAGTTCTGCATTGGTTAGAAGTGAATCTTTGAGACTACTGGATGATAGATTCGAGCAAGTTATCAAAAAATACGAAGATGATGCCGAGGACTTGGAGGAAGATGAAGAGTATAAGCCATTTGATATGGCAACTGAACGTGCCGATCTTGAGGACATGCTTGATGAGTTCTTGGATACATATGAGATTGAAGGTGGTAGAAGACTTGTGAAGAAGAACGAAGAGATTAAGAGAATGAAGGAAGCAGCTGATAGTGTTTCGAGAGGTAAACTTGCACAGAAGAGAAAGAAAGAGAAGGAACAAGCAAAGAACAGTTCCTTGAGTGGTCTTGGTGGAAGTCTGAGCAACTTGAAAATCTAATAATAGTTAATTGGGTGTATATATACATATTAAGGTCGTAATTTTTTCTGCATTATATATAACATTTTCAGCGTAATCATCGTGATGAGAAGGCAAGAACACAACCAAATTTTGGCAAGGTCAAACTTTCAAGGTCTACCACTGAACCAATACTAATTTTGAAACCGTCTGACAATTGTCTTTGAGTTGTGACCCCGACTCTTGTGAAGTCTTTTTTGCTCTTAGACTTCAAAACGTGTCGGGCTGCTTCTACTTTGAATTTGAAGATTGTGTCCTTATCAATAGTATACTTATAGCCTGCTTCCCACTTGTTCAGTTTACCAGTTGAACTTGTCTTGAATCCAACTTCCCAATCCTTAATGGCTTTTGTGTAGAACGTAGCAGACCATTTTTCAAAGTCTTTATCTGCATGTACACTTATGTCGTATGGTCCTTTAGAATACCCCAACACGTAAGAGGGTGTCAAATGCCTTAAATCGCCAACAAGCTGAACACCCATAGACAAGAATTTTTCACTCACAACAGCTTCTACAATAGGCCGATGATGCAAAAAGTCGTACCATACCCGTCCATATACCCTATCGTGCATCAACATCAAATTCACCTTGGATGAGGTTAAGACACCGTCTTCATGTGTTACGCTGATATCACCTCGTATGTTCTTATCGAACGTATAATCAACTTTGTTCGTTACCACCCCACCTCCTAATCCCAAATAATATCCCCAATTGGCCGAGTCTTTATTATGCCATCGATACCCGAACCTTGAAGTGGGGAGATTCGTTTCTTTCAGACTTTCCAGTAGACATGATGAAGAGAGGTGGAAAGTGTGTTTATCCTCCTGTTCGTGAAGAAGTTGTGCGCTGAGTTGCGTGGGTGTCGAGAACAACGCTGTGCACTTTTGGCCAAAGGCACCAAAGGACATCGGCATTGTAGATTGTCACCTCAATTGATTGTGGTTTCCAAAAGTGGTGAAGTTGAGGGAATGAGTGGGGGGTGGGCAGTGGTTGGGAAGATCATTGTATGTACGTGTGTGTACCGGGCATCCCATTGTATGATAATGACACCCCCTCAATGAAAAAAAAAAAGAGAAATAAACATAAAAGCTCCAACCGAAGAGTTCAGTTCCTCCTGAGTTCTTACTATAAACTGATAGTAAACAGATTTTATTATTATCTCAATCAATAGCCCATAAGTCACGTGACCGAAATATATTTCCACGGTATGCGCACACCGCGATGAGAGGGCTCACAAATTTTTTTTTTATGGGTTCCCTTAGTAAAGCCGGGGAAACAACATTTGAGTGTAACAATCATAAAGAAAAGAGATAGAGAATGGCAAAAAAGACATTGAAAGAGCAGATGGAGGAGCTGACAAAGGCACCGGTTGATTACGACATCGAAGATGCCGAGCGTGGTGTATTTGACCATTCAGAAGGTGAGAGCGATGAGTCTCAAGAAGATGAGGAGTTGAAGACGGAGCATTATGTTAGCGTTGGAAAGAGTAAACTCAGAGATAATGGAATCCATTTGAGGGATCAGAAGTATGAAGGTAAGACGTCCAGCAGAAAGGCTATCTTTGAAGAATCTGAGGGAGATGATTCAGAAGATTCTGAAGATCAAGAGCAGGAGGATGATGAAGACGATATTTCAGAAGATGCCAACGAGGTTAGTGGCGAGTCATCCGAAGGTGAAGACGAGAATGAAGATCAAGACGATAGTGAGAGTGTTGTAGACTCCGAAGAAGAGGAAACCTCGATCACAGACTCCAATAACTCTGACGATGATTCGGAAGAGGAATCTGAAGAGGAATCTGAATCAAACAAGCGTGAGAAGCTAAAACAGCTCATGTCCCAGGAGCGTAAGGTGATCTTATCTCGTTTATCAACTTCCACACAGACTGATGCTTTGAAAGGTTATGCAGTTATTTCACAACAGAAACAATTTGATAGTATCATCGATGCAAGAATCAAATTACAAAAAGCTACCCAGAGTTCAAATGCTTTACCTTTGAACAATGAGATCTTTGAAGAGTTCCAAGAAGATGACTCCGAGGAATTGCAAACAACAGCATTGGAATCATTATCTAAGCTTTTGAATGGAATCATTTCATTAAGAACAAAAATCTTCAACAAGGAGAAACTTACAAAAGAGCCACTCCATTACAAATCAAAGAAACGTTCCTTATCTGATTTCCTCTCTGAGACTCAGAAGTTGGATGTTATTCTACAAAAGAACAGAGATCAAACATTGACAAAATGGTCTCACAAAGTGCAAAGTGCCTCAGGTGCTCAAGCATTGAACGCTTCCAAGTTTAAGGCTTTGAATCAGGGAGCTGCCCAACAAGTGGAGAACAACCTTATGGATATGGAGAGATTAGTAAAACGTACAAGATTGAATAGACGTGATGTTGTGCCATTAGGACGTCAAGAAGATGAGGAAGAGTCTCCAGCCGAGGATGATGTGCCTATGGATAGATCACTAAAGGAGGATCGTGATGTATTTGATGATGAAGATTTCTACCGTGTATTGCTTAACGATTTGGTCAACAAGAAGCTTAGTGATAATGCACCAAACGGTGGTCTTGTTATCACAAAGACCAAATTGAAAAAGAACATTGATACAAGGGCATCAAAGGGAAGAAAGTTGAAATACACCGTCCAGGAGCCAATCCAGAATTATGAAGCACCAAAGGGTCAGTTCAAATGGGAAGATTTACAGATTGATGAGTTCTTTGCCGGTTTATTAGGTCAAAAAGTTGACTTTAACGAAGCTGATAGTGACGATGAAGAGTTAGAAGAGGAGATGGAGATGGTTAAGGAAGATGGTCTCCAGTTGTTTGGTTAGATATATAGAACGGGAAAAGTCTATTATATACGAAAAAAAAAAAGACATCTGCATTAGTTATATATATATAGTAGATCATTTAACAAACACCACTAGTGTCTTTTGTGGAGCTATGAAGAAAGTCTTTATAACTGGTTGTTCAAATATTGTAGGTAGCGGCAGCTCCAATGCCTTTGCTGTGAATTTGACATTAGTGTTCTTCAAAATGAGTGTATTTGTTGTACGATCCAACATGAGATCATAATCTAATGAAGATGTGATCTGTGAAATGATATCGATCTGTAATTTGTAACCATTTATATCAATTTTTTTCATAGATGTTGTGTAGATGAGCTTTTCAAGTTGAGGTTCTGATCGTGATATGACAGTTTGTTTCTTAGGTTCTAATGACATATCCTGGATTTCTTGAATCAAAGGTGATTTACCTTCAGGTTTCTTTCCTAATATATCGATTTCTATAGATTCATCTTCAACCATTCTCTTCATCTCCAACAACTCAGATACATCGCTGGTCTTTGTAGTCTTATCATCCTTAACCCATTCAACAACACCAGGCTGACCTTTCGATACCATCTTCGGCACACTCATCTTCTCCCTATCAAGGGCACATTCGCCAGTGACTTCAACACTCTCGAGACACCATTCGATAACGATCTCTCGGAGCTGACGATCCTGCTGACACCATCTCATCGCATCGGTGTTTATGACACAGTCAAAAACCACACACTGTTCGCCCTTCTTATCGACATCCACCCTATGAGAAGATGTCACAATGGGAACCTCCCACTCATCTGACATTATCAGTTGATACGTCTCTGGTGGCTGGAAAGGTGTGGGTGGATGAGGAACAAGCGTAGATGAACACACATTGATGAACACTTTGGTACCTGGAACGTAGTTCAGCACACTGGTGGCCCCAACAAGACGGGTCTTCACAACAAAGTGGGCAGTCGGCTCAATTCTAACAACGTTGGCTGCATCGGTGATCATCACTGCTGTTTTTTTTTTTCCCTCCCTGTTATCTCTGTGTTGATGAACTGTGGCTGCCTCTTGCGCTTTCTAGAAGAGGAAGTTCGTAACCGCGATGAAAAGAAACGCGGTGCCTTATATATGGGGCAATGTGCCTCATCAACACAGATACTCTCGGGTAAATACCAACAGCACGAGGGAAATGTCAACGAGAAGAAACTCAACATCGTCACTGAAGACGAATACACAGGCTTTGCTCGAAGAGCAGCCCAATTACTATGGCTCGACACGATCTACAAGGGGTAGACGCTCGAGATTGACTCTCGGGGTTATTGAAGATGCTGCTGATGATGAGGAGGATTCACGGACTTACGATGCTTCGATAGATACAGAATGGGAGGACGATGAACGTAAAGTGACAGTACAGGCAGAGCTTAAGGCGATCCTTCATTCTTCTGTTCCGTTATCGTTGACATTCTTCTTTGAGTATCTCTTAGCGGTGAACTCACTTTTCCTAATCGGTCATTTGGGTGCTGATGAACTTGCTTCAGCTTCCTTAGCAGTAATGACATTTAACGTCACAGGTATGGCTGTATTCGAAGGAATGTCCACTTGTTTGGATACTTTTTGTTCACAGGCATATGGTGCTGGTAAACTTTCAAAAGTTGGTCTATATTTCCAACGATGCACAATGATGATCCTTTGCATATCGATACCTATATTCTTCCTATGGTGGGAATCTGGATTTTTTATGAAGTTTATCATCCCAGAGCAACATCTCTTGGGAATGACCCAACAGTATCTTAGAATCCTTGTTTTTGGTGCCCCAGGTCTCATCTTGTTTGAGACTGGTAAAAGATTCCTTCAGGCTCAAAAGATCTTCCACGCTTCCACATACGTATTGTTCATTTGTCTCCCATTGAACTTGCTCCTTAACTACACTCTGATCAATACAATTGGCTTCATTGGTGCACCAATTGCGATCTCTTTGACTTATTGGGCAATGGCAATCCTTTTACTCCTTTATGTCGCATTCATTGACGGTAAACAATGTTGGAATGGTCTCTCGATATCACGTGCTTTCAAGCACTGGCGACCAATGCTTGGTCTTGCACTCCCGGGATTAGTAATGATTGAGTCTGAGTATCTCTCTTTTGAAATCCTCACAGTGTTTGCTGCTTACTTTGGTACAGAGTCTTTGGCTGCACAGTCGATCATCTCCAACATTGGTTCACTCACTTACCAATTACCATTTGCTGTGGGATGTGCAATCTCAACAAGAATCGCTATTTACATCGGTTCTGGATCAATTCATTCCTCCAAAGTTGCTGTTAGAATCTCCTTCATCGTTGCTGCCATAGTCGGTACTTTCACCTGTCTAACAATAGTATTACTTCGCCGTCCGTTGGCATTACTCTTTTCTAACGACGAGGAAGTCTTGGGATTGGCAATTAAGAGTATCCCAATCCTTGCTGTCAATCAGCTGGCAGATACATTCAATATCATCTCAGCAGGTGTGCTACGTTCTCAAGGTCGTCAGAAGATTGGTTCCTACTTTAACCTGGCATCATACTATATCGTTGCATTACCATTGGCTTATTACTTAGCCTTCACATGTGATTTCGAAATTGCAGGTCTTTGGATGGGATTGGGTATCGGTATTTCCATTTTGGCAATTTCAGAATCTCTCTGTGTCATGAATAGTAACTGGCCAGAGATTATGAGGGATGCAAGAGATCGAGAAGAGGAACCAGAAGAGTTCGTGATAGATGATGAGAGTACAATTGCCTCTGCGAGAAGTTCTTTGTACGAGGAAGAATTCTCTTCTTAAATAGAATTTATTTACAGAGTAGAAAAGTATTAACATAAAAATAATTTTTTTTATATCTTTGTTACATATCAAATAATAGAAGCGTGTTATGAAGTGCGGACATTGTGGTACAATGTCGAAGCACAGTCGACAACTTCTCTGTTCTGCTTTCTCATTAGCTTCACTTCAACTTTCTTCTCGAACCCAATCCAAGATGGCGGCTGCAAGTCTGGCAAGCTAGTAATCCATTCATCAAACCCTTTCGAATCAGTACCATCTGGTGGTGTTAGTACTTGCTTCTCCACTTTCGAAACATCGTTCTCAATCATGTTGAATGTGCTGCTGTAAATTTCAACACAGAATAGCTTCTTAGCCAACGCCTTAATATATTGAAGATCTGATTGAACATTGACCTTGCCACCGTATATGATATCACCAACAATGAACTGGATCGCCTTCCAATCGATGGACTCTGGAGAGACATTAGATCTTTCCCCACTGACCTCTTCAAACCATCTGTCGATGAGAAAAACGGCACCTTCGAAATCAGAATCATTGAAATCATGGTTTTTGGCAAATCCCAATGGAACAAATCTGCTTCTTTCTTGAACAATGGAGTGGAACCAACATAGCATGAAGTAAATATTGGATTTCTCAATCGGCTTCGCCTTGTGAGATTTTTCTGATAGTATCTTGAAATACTCCTTCATTATAGTTTTTACACCCGGTGAGTTCTCAAATACAAGCAAATGAGAATATCTCAAGAGGGTTGTCGGTATAGCTGACCCCACATCGCAAGTAAGGAACAGCTTAAAGCCATCGTGCTTAGGCAATCCTTGTAGTTTCTTTTCCAAGTACTCCAACCAACTGGGGGCGGTCTGGACGTTTTGAATAAGTAGCCATCCACCAGATTTGGAACATCTTTCTAATTCACGAGATGCAATCTCAGTTGCTTCAGATGATCCCATTGCTATAACCCGGAGTTCTTTACCAGCATCATCTGCCGCTGTTCTGACTCTGAAAGAAGCATCACAACCCGCAACGGAGCCCAACACAATAGGTCTAGTGTCTGGAATAGAAATCACATCATCAAGACCATAAACTGAGGAGAAGGGACCAGATCCACTAGAAAGGAAGTTGGACAAGGTTGACAATGAATCAATGAGATTTTCATTGATCAAAAACGACTTCAAAAACACACCGATATCATCAAAGTTTATACCATTGGCGTTCAATTCTGAAACATCACCATCAATAAGACTAGTTATACAGGAGTCAGAAATCTGAATTGGGAAGACCTCCAGTGCGGCCTTCACGGCATCTCCTTTCACCTTATCTGAATCACTGGAAAGCAAAGACAGCACAAACTTGACAAAAATGTCACCATCCTTCTCGCCCAAGAACAAAAACGATAGTGCCACTGCAAAGACAATTTTATCACGACCCTTCAAAGATATGGAAACACGGGCAAATACCTCCTTGTATAGCGACTGCACAAGCTCCTGCACCCTTTTCAGTTGAGTCTGTGATGGCTTGGCTGGATAGCTCAAGACGTCCGTAATATATGTCAAATATGAGGTGAGTGAGAACTGATAGAAATCAGACAGTGTGCTCAACCCTTCCATAACAGAGAAAAGGAGGGCAGCAGTTTTGGAGAACGGCTCATATTGAACAATTACCTCGTCAATTTTTGCCATAACATTAGATGTTTCACTGATCTTCGCCTCAATCAACACTGATTCCTTCTTTAGATTCTCCAAAGTCTCTAAAAGGACATCATTCTCAAGTAAATCACCCCTTGACTCGCTCAACGCTAACAATAACGAATCTTCCAAAGCTCTCAGTTTCACTTTGTACTCGGTGTCAAGCTTTATCAGTTCAAGTCTCTGCCTTTCAAGATCCGGCCTCTCACTAGAAAGAGTCAAATTCAACGACTGCACCTCCAAACTGCTGTTAGTGATCGTGAAATCAGTAATGGTGGTTCTTGTCAGAACGAATGGAGATGGTGAAATACTGGAGTCCCTAGTATGTAAGTAAAGTTTGAAGTTTTTAGAACAATCAATGTCCCTTCCTCCTAGCTTGACCAGTGTTCTTCCACCTACTCTCTGAAAATCGCCATTAAGTATCGGAGATACAATAGGATCAAAGTACTCGGCATCCTGAATAACCATCAATCCACCAAATCTCAAGGAGTTTTCCAGTGCTCGCAAAAATCCATCATCTAAGAAACTTGTAATAGTCATCTTCTGTGGAGCGATCTTGGACGATATTGTTTCCAGGATACTTCCGAATGGATCGATAATCAGAGGGACTCGTTTTGTATTTTCAATAATGGTGATATTTTCAAAGAATAATTCATCGTTAGCAAGCCCGTGCTTCTCCCAAGACAAAAGATTACTAGAAGTATTTAAGAATCCAGTGAGACGGAATTGAGGAGAAATCGTAATATCAGCTGAATTCATATATGACACACATTGTTTCATAAATCTCTTGCGCTTCTTGTTATCAAAGCCTCCAGTATAAGTAAGCATGGCAGCGGCCAGTAGTGAGTTTCCAGGTAGTGCGTGATACTGATCGTTGAACTGCTGTATACTCTTGGTCCATCTGGTACGTTCCTCGGTCAAACTTTCCACTAAAGTCATGGCCCTTCCGGCTTTGGAGTCAACAGCAGTCATCTGAAGCTTTATATTTTCAATCTCACGGATCAGTGCAGAGTATTCATCCTTGTAACTCTCGATACTTTCTTGAAGTTCGGTGATCATATCATCAGCAGCCAGTAATCTCGCCTGTGTACGCGCAGATTCTTCTTCGAGTACTTCAACTTCCTCCTTCAAAGGACCGATTCTGTCGAGAACAATAGAATATTTTACTTGTGCTTCGACCCATTGGAGGAGCGGTCCACATGCCCTACTCGCTCTATCCGCAGATTGGAAGTTGTACTCTGGCCTTGACAGATAGACATCTTCCATTAGCTCACGAACATCCTGAGTTACTTGGGTTTCGCAATCAAAGTTCACAATATTTGCAATAAAATCATCCTTACGGATAATCTGTTGTACATCCCTCCAATTACCAACCTCATAACCTAAAAGAGAACACACTGACTCCAGAATCAACTGCACAGTAGCAGGGGGAGTAGACATGGATCTCAATTCTGTGAGATGTTGCTTCTTGATGTTCTGGACACCTCTTCTAGCTTCAAGGACAGCCGGCTCTGCAAGGGCAAGATCCTGCATAACTAATGAACGGCGCTCTTCCAAAATGACATCCTGCCTTTCAAGGGCTGCTTGAATCTGAATAGAAGCTTCTTGCTTTCTCTCTGCTTCATTTTGTTCATTCAAGATTTTGGTCAACGTTTGTCTAGCCTCAACTTCTTTCACTTTCAGAATTGCTTCGTTCTCAGCAAGTTCATCCTTGAGACGCTTGACCTTGAGTACTGTTTCTTTCAACCTTACCAATCCACTATCGATATGCCTCTGATGTTCTTTTATTTCTGAGTCTTTCAGGTCGTAAATGTGAATGAAGCTCTTGAGGAAGTCGATGAGCTTTCCCGGTGATGAAAATTCGTCGAATAGCCTGTGAATCGATATCAAAACATCCACGATAACATCTCTGTAGAGGGATTGGTTCAGGTAGTAAGCAGCCTGGTACGTTTCTGGTATTGTGTAGTCTTGTCTATCAAGTGGAACTGTTAACAGCATCTGCTTTGAAACCTGAATAATGCTATCTGAAGACCAATCGCCCATCCAATTTAAAACGCATCTGTTGAATAAGGCAGGTGAGGCAATGATTTGAGGAGAATTGGAACTGGATGGATCACTTATTGTGAACACAATATGGAGATTAGCAGCAACCTGTTGTGTGAACCAATCATACAACTCATCAGGAGTTTCAAGTAGAAGACCACGTGAGTTGACTTGATCCTTACACGAGCTCATCAATATCGAGAACTCGTCTTGATCAAATATCTCCTGGATTTGGGAGTTGGCAAGAAGAGAGTTCATTCTCTCTAAGAAAGAACCATCGAGAATCGTGGATTCGTCGACAATAAAGCAGATCTTCTCGTCTTCCACACCAGATCTTCTCAACAAATCTTTCAGAGTGACATCAAATTCAGACAGCGTGTACTTCCTATTAACACCAAGTTGGTGAATTTTTAATCCATTTATCCATGACACAAATTTAGCCAGCGTGGTCTTACCGCTGCTAGATGGCCCGACGAGGATCATATGGCCCTGTGGCTGTTTCAGAACACGATCAATTCTCAATATGTGATCAATTCCTTCATCATATAACGTGAAATCAACATCTAAAACCTCGTCTGCGAAGACTCTAAGTCTCTCTCGAATAAACGCTGATATATCCCTCATATCAACGGCCTCATAGTTCAATGCTAGCCAATCACTGTAAAGAAGAGGTCTTTGAAGAACTGTTTCCAGATCAGTTGTTGGGAAGAACTGTTCAGCAGTACTGTAAATCAGATTCCAGGTCCATTCTCTCTCCTTGATTTCAACTAATCGATCCGAGAATAATCTTTGTGCTTCGTGTGCCCATAGACGTACAAGATCACCCAGTGAGAATGAATCAGTTGGTCTCAATGCAGTGTACAAACCCCTAACCCAGCGGGTTAATTCACGTGGAGAATAGACATAATGTGGTTGTTGAGTAGCAGAAAAGTGCAGTATGGTTTCACAATAAACATGCAACATTGCAGAAGTTATTTCTTTAGCATAACCTGAGAGTTGTGGAACGATTTTCAGAACAGAGCTGTTGAAAGAATGGTAGATCTGCTGAAGCGATGTCTGCCCTGGGTAGTCTACCATAATAACCAAAACATGGGAGAGGAATCTATCCGACAGCTCAACACGTCCAACATCTGAAGGTGGGTTACAAGCACCTACCAATTGAACATCCTGAACCCGAATCCACTGACGGTCTGAACTTCGCCAGAATCCACGTTTCTCGATCAGCTGTCTCAAAAATGAAATGACTCTTTGGGTACCATAGTCGTCCTCACGAGGTAAATTGATTTCATCAGCAAATAATACAACACGCTTTCCAGCTGACTTTGGCCTTAAAACAAAGCCGTCGGCTGTTCTCTTGTACTCACAAAGCTGTTCCAAAGTCTTGAGTACCGCTTGTGGCTCCGTCTCTTTCGAGAAGTTTAAGTTGGCAAGATCGATATCAGGAGAACGCTCAAGAGCTGCATACAGAGTCATTGTCTTACCAGATCCAGGAGGACCACAGAGAAGTAGTGATTCCCTCTGCTGGATGATTGAGTAAACCAATTGTTCGTGCCTCAGGGTATCGACCGTAGGAATCACTGTGTTTGGGTTTGCAATAGCATGCGTTTCGAGTGATGTCGCCGTGACTAAACTAGATAGGTGTAACCATCCGGACTCAGGATCTATATCATAGTCCAAAAGATTCAAATCACCACCTTGAGGGAAAAGACCATGGAAAGCTGAAACTTCTGATAATCTTTTAGAAAATAAAGACTTCTCAGAGAGCGAACAGCCTCCGCTGCAAGCCCAAGTTAGAGAGTGCAACATGACCCTTACGACAAACTCTTTCTGTAGCTGTCCACCAGAGGCTGATAGTTTGCCTCTCAAAAGAGTTAAAAAGCTTCGTACAATGGAGTGAGTGCCGAGAGGCATAACAGGATTCAGATTCGTCAGTGTGAACTGGATTAGGTCATCTAACATCTCAACCGGAAGTGATTCCTTTACAATCGCAGTGATCTCTGAGGCTGATATGGATATTTGGTCCACATCTTCCATCCACTGTTGACTCTCAAAGAGGTGTAGCTCGAAGTCAAAGACTTCAGACAAGGATATAATTCCAGGCTCAACCAATACCATTCCACATCTACTCACGGTAGCTGGGGTGGCATACTTCAAACTGTCAACTTCAAAAAGGAATCTCATTGTTTCAGGGATCCTCAATCTTTCACCATTCGGCAGAGTTAAGACCTTATTGTCATCCAGGACAGAGTTCAAGCTCTCAACCCAAATGGGATCGACATCACCATCGAATATGATCCAGGATGATCTTGTAGATTTCTCTCTAGAGTTAATACGACGAATAAGAGACGTCAGAATTCCATCAACCCATTCGCGTGTAATGTGATCAAGATAACCGAAAAGTTCATTCTTTGATATGACCTTCGGGTCAATCGTAAAGTGAACAAACTCATTATCTGTAAGATTTGCCATCGCCTCAAGAAGCATCTTCCAGATAACCGTCTTTCCGCTACCGCTTTCACCGACTAGCATGATACCTTGTTTCGTCTCCTGAATTTTGAACAACTGCATACATTTGTCCAGCCATTTTTGTGATGGTACATAGCCAAACGATGTTGCGGCATCACTCAATGACCTTTTAAGCTCCAGGGGTTCCTCTAAATATGTGATATCAGAGTATAATTTCACCATTAGTGTGGGGAACAATTGTATATCAGCAGCCACCAGCCTTGGAAGCACCATTTCATGTAACGCTTTCGCAATAATTTGGGCTGAAGTAGCATTGGGGTACTTGGAATGTATCTTATCGGCATGTTCAAGTGTACTCTTCATCGATCTCAAACCAAAGTCATAGTGTTGCTGCCTAGAAGATTGCTGCTTCATTGACTGGAAGAATGCCACAATAGAAACAGCAGTAGAGGCAGCAGACTCGAACCCACGCGCTCTCAGAAGTACCTCTGCAATAACTTCGGTATCTGGCTTATTCATGGAGAAGCTGCGGAACAACTTCTTCAAGTTGTCTGGGAGTTCGGATCTACCAGCATACTCTGGATTCATAGTAACAAATACACCAGTTCCATCTCCGATGGCGGTATCCTTATCCAGTAATCTTACACTATTCAATTTCGACTTCAGAGACTGCTCAATAAGCTCCAGTTGGGAGGAGACAGCACTTAGGATGTTCTTATCCAATCTGTTGAACTCATCAAAGCAACCCCACCCACCAATCTGACATATACCAACGAGCAATCTTGTTATAGCTTGGAAATCAAATGATTCATCACAATTGAAGACCAGAACCATTTTACCTAAATTTTGTCCCAACGCCTTCACTGTTTCGGTCTTACCAGTACCAGCCGGCCCAAATGGTGATCCACCCAAGCCCTGATCCAAGGCACCAGTCATTGCGACAAAACAGGAATTTAGCAAGGGGGTGTATACCAGTCTGTCCATGGCACCAAGATACTCAAACCCATAGAAAATTGATTTGGTAGACTGTTTCACTGTAACAGTGTGCAGCGGATCTGAAGATTCGGGATCTAGGTAAAATCTCTGCTGTTTCATCCAAGCAAAATCGGAACAGCTAGTGCAAGAATGTTTGAGCTCTGAAATGACGTCCTTCTGATGAACCAGCTCAATAATCAGTGACTCTCTAGTCTTTTGAGTCCCAGCTTCTGAGCGTCCAAGATTTAAAAGGTCACTCTCAATTCGTGAAATATATTCATCGAACTCACCTGTGGAGATACAAGTCTCGCTAGAGCTTGTCCAGTGAATTTGCAAAGCAAGAATGAGAATCTGTGAAGGATAGCACAATATGCACTCATCGAGAGGCATTCTTTTAAGTGCTGAAACGGCTTCACATGTTAGCTGAGATAATGTAATTTTGATTTCATAATCTAGCTGGTTCAACCACTCGTCTAATCTCTGATATTTCTCGAGTGATACAGGATTGTTCAGAGTCATGCACTCTCCATCAGCAGATGACACTGATACAATCAAGTCACCTGTTTTATCGTAGCTGACAGAATGCACGCCTGCGAACATTTTTTTGAAGTGTTTACCAGCGTTTTCCTTGTTTGCAATCATATCGATCAAATCATTATTACCAACAAAGTAAAGTCTTGCACAGAGCTCCCTCTGCTTCTCTAAGAACTCACCAAGAGCTTTAGCAATACGGTTCAGCGACTCAGATAGTCTTTCCATGGTAGGTAGGAGATCGGAAATTGATGTGACTTCAATGACAACGGAATACTTGTATACCTTTTTGAGAAGGCTCTGATACTCCATAGAGATACTGTGGAATCTGGAATACTCCTGTGGTAGTAACTTCCTCACTCCAGACTTAGAATCGAAAACACCTTCGAGGTCAATCCACTTGTTTTGGACATCCACCCAAACATCAACAATCTGATAAAGGGCACTAACAGTTGATTCCCATTGCAATATTTCCTTTTCGAATACTTTAAAAACAGGTGAATTTCTCATCGAGTTCAGGCTAGCGATATCATTAGATGAAAGCTCTAGGATCTGTGGGAAATTCCTCACCAAAGATTGAGACTTGAAGTCAAAGAAGGTCAGACTCTGCTCACCCCAAGTCTCCTTTATGGACTGAATAGCATCCTCAATCGCACGCTCAGAGTTTGCTTGATCAATAATTGCCTTGACGACCACTTCGTTCTTAAGAAGATCTAAGTTCCAGACATCACCCACTGTGAGATCAGACGGATAAATCTTACCCAGATCCTTGAAGAGAGACTTCAAATGGCGCTCCTTTACTGACTCGTCCTTGAGCGAAACCAGAATCTTTTGAGAATTGGAGAACTCGGTTACTGTTTTCAAAAAGTACTGAAACGGTTGATACTGGCGAACCCTGACAGGCATTGCCCTGGTTGCGGTAATAAGATCTTCAAGCTGCTTTCTTAGTGAGCGGGGTTTCAATGTCAACCATTTCATGTTTCTCATATCGTCGAGAGAACCCCATAAGCCTTGAATGGAAATCCAAACTGATTTCAAGTCTTTCAACTCTTCGAGAGTTCCTGACAGATCACCAATCAAAGTAATAGGAAGAGCTAGGAGCATTACAGCCTCGACAAGCATATTCTTGCGCAAGTCGAGTGTCGTAAGGGTCTTCTCTATGCTTGATATTATTGAAATCGCTTTAGATGGTGTAGTCAAATCGCCCATTGGTTTTGAAGTAGCCCAGTCATTTTGCGCCTCAGAAATAGCATTGTCCATTCTCTTACACTCACTCTCTATGTTCTTTCTTATAACATCTGAATGATCGTCAATAGACTTCGACCGTTTCGCAATAACCTCCAGTAATGAGTGAAAATCATTCTCAATCTGCACAACATAGATATGATCAGAAGGAAGCTTGAAGTGTTGTTTGGACAATGTTTTTTCACAAATCCGCAGTTGATCGATATAATTTTTCAATTCAGACGTATACTTCTTTTGCTTCTGGACATTGTTAATCACTTGCACAGTTTCCTCAACCGAAGACAAATTCAAATCAAGTAGCTCAAGTGATCTTCTGGCTTTCACGATATTCTCATGTGTGTCCTTAGTAGCATCTCCAATAAATTCGGCAAATTTGATAAGAACATCTCTGTTCCACAAGTTGAACTTCGAACTGATCTGTACTCTAGCCTCATCAAAGTTTATTGTGAAGCTTCCACATCTTCTTGTCACTTCTGCGTTATCGAATAAGGTTCGGGATGCTTTGATGTCATTCAAAAGCTCTAGCCATCCATCCAGATCCAAGTCACTGTAAATGTCACTGGAATTCACATCCCATAAACCTTGAAACTTGGACCACGTTGATACAAATTCTGATGCAATCGAATAATCGTTCTCGATAGATACTGCAATCTCGTTCACATGTTCTGCAATAATTATCATATGTGCGGAGAAATCAAGAGCCAACGTCTCAGTTCTTGTCTGTAGTGTCTTCTCTCTTAATCGTTTTTGTTTCAATAACACGTCAATATTATTTTGTCCGACCTCGTAAAGTTTGGCTTTAGATTCTTCCAGCAAAGGATTCACGCTAACAACAGAACCGACCTCCAGGTGGTGGATAAGATCAACATCAGTCATAGATGTATCAAGGTATCGGGAAATCAGCAACTCCACAAGCGCAGTATTTAATAACTCAACAAGAAGTCCAATATTTTCAAACCCATTCGTGGCCACTGTATCAATTACAGCCTGCAGTTGACTAATTCCAGAAGCGAATGAGTTCAGACCATATTGGCAAACCCGCAGAGACTCGAAGCACTTGGTTATTTCAGAGTGGTATTGTGTGAGTTTCTGGAATTGATTGAACAGACTTTCAATTGAGTCCTCTAGATCAACGACAACAGCAAGCTGATTATGCTCGGTTATTTGAACATCTGCAACTTCCAGATCTTGAGACCGCGACAGCGACTCCCAGTCGATCTCCATACACTCAGTAATCAGTTTGTAGATGTATTCTGTTTCATTCTGTAGCAAAACCGAGATATCACCCATTGACTCTATCTGATTGAACACATTGGTCATCGTGTGGAGTGACTCTTTAAGAATGATAGCGTGGGGATAAACCTTTCGTACTTGTCTGGAATTGACCATTATTGTGTGAGGGATGGAGAACTTCTGCCAGCAGAGAGCTCTAACCTCTTTAAAGAGGTTCAACAAAGAGTCGTCAAAGTTGACTCGAAGGGAGGAAACACCATTTTCCTCTTTCACTTCCAGAACTTTGCCTGAAATCTTCAGCCTGGAGGCGGATGTTAGCCATTCATCATACAGTAATTGTGAATTGAGCTTCTTTTTGAAAACCATACTCTCCGCGTAGATATTTTGTCCTTCAGCATACGAACTCCACTCCTTGCCAAGAACAAGTTCAATGCGTTCCAGAAGGTACATTAATTTCTCCTCCGACTCCCTTGCCCATATTAGAGCAAATGCAACATCTGGGTAATCTCTCAATGGAGCAACAGATTCAAACTCCTGTTTATTGACGAAACTCTGTTGGAGATGCGCAATTTCATCTTTAACAACTGAGAGCAACTGTGACTGGTATTCCTGGACAGCACCTCTAATTCGTGGACGCTCCAGTAGCGTGCTATGGTGCTCAAATACTTGGAACATCTCATTGAAGTTGGTAGCCGAGTCCAATTTCAGTCTCAGATCTTCAACGATGTGGTTTTCAATTTGTTGAATTCTTTTATCGTAGGTCCTTTTAGCGGCAGTCCAATGTTTCTCGTTCTCCAAGAGCTCGACAACTCTAACAGCATCATATGCATGTTCAAGAGCATCTTGCGAGATGTCAATGTTCTCAGTGGTCGATACAAAATCCTCGTGGCGCTTTCTGAACTCCAGTGCGTTATCGAGCCTCTCTTTTATATATGTAATCTTGGAGTTGATTTTGACAAATATGAACTTTTCTCCCCTTTTCCTCAGGAGTTCTCTGGCCAAATTTGTAAACTCCTTCACCTGGCGATCCCATGTATCGAAAACAGCATTACACTGCATGACCTGCGATTCAAAATCTGTGTAATCTAAGGCCATGACATCTACAAGCATTGGCTTCAGCTTGTTTTCCAGATCGGCAGAGATAGCTTCAACAAATGGGAGCGCCCGGTTCACTGGATACGTTGTGATACGGAGTTTTTTCATATGGTTCATGATTAAGATAATTGCTTCTTCAATCTTGGAGTATGATTCAGCGGCAACTAGGTCGTTTAATGGGATGTCTCGCATGAGCTTGGTATAATCTGAGGTCTTAGCAATAGCATCCTTGATACCAATATCCGACATAAAGCTGACTGTTGCATGATAACGTTTCGCATACTTCAAAACCTCTAGTGAAAGTGCAACACCTGGAGAATCTAGCTGTTGTTGGATGGCATTTAGGGAGCCTTCCATTGAGATCCAAAAGTTTGCTTCATCCACAGCCGAACCTTCTGAGACGTTGCGTTCCATTCTTGTCACTGTCTGAATTACACGGACCCATTCATTTACAGTGTTTTGAACGTTATTCAGGAATGTGGAATTTGTAAGTGTTTCTTCTGGAATATACTCTAAGTAGTTTTCCAGTGTTGCTCCTTTGGATACGGCATCTTGGATGGCTGGATGTAATGAGCCAATTAGATCCGGTACTTGAATCATTTGCTCAAGGTTTTGTAGTGATATTGCAAGCTCATTGATCTTCTTTTTGGTTGATGCGACAACCTCTGTTTTATTTTGAGATGTGATGGCGTCAAAGTAAGTTCCAACACCGAAACTAATGAGAGATCTCAGTGTATCAAAAGAGGATCCCGAATGTGGTAGGTTTACAACTTGCAATTGTTTCTTCCATAAGCCGTCTTCTGAGCTTATCAAGCCCCTATCCTTAATTACGACAATTGTGGCAACTGGTAAAGATTCAGCATTCTCGTGCTCATCCAATTGCGTTGTTACTATCCATCCTTTGTTCTCATCAAGTTTAGAGACAAAAATGGTACCTGCAATAGGATCAAGGATAAACTCCGCACATGCTTTCTTTGACTCTGGCGAATTGAAATGTACAATATCTTCAGCACCAGCTCCTTGAAGAAGCTTCGCTAGGGAGAAGAGGTGATCCACCAGATCGGAAGGCGCGATGGCTTGTTGTGGCTCCTCCATCCTGGGTTTTGTTGTTAGAATACTATAAAATAGAATCACCATTGATGATCATACTCACTTTAGTTCACACAATTCAATGTATATCTTTTTATCTCTCTGTTATGTGACAATGCTCGCCATCCCTTCAGTTCACGCGTTTGTTGACATGAGGCGCCGTTGTTTGTTGACGTTTGCCGGTGGTGTCCAGGTGCATCAAGGTTATTGACACTTACAGAACTGGCAGCATTTCCCACAGCTCTTTCACTTTGACAGCTCCTCATTGAGCAAGCAGAACCTCAGTTCCATAGAAAGACAAAATAAAAAACACATAAAGAAAAGATGGATTTACAGAAGCAATTATTCATGAAGAAGTTGGCGAAGGCCGAGCAGCAGTCTCCCGGGTCTCACTCAGCGTATTCCGTTGAGGCACAGGACGAGCTCATGCCTCTACGGCCACCTTCCCCACCAATACACGCAATTATTAGAAGTACCGATCGAACAACAACGGGTACAACAACTGATCTCCCTGAGTGGTCGGAGTTCTTTCAGCACAGAGAGATGTATACGAGAGACAATGACCAGTTCAGAGTGTACTATACGCTTCCATCATCGGATGATGCTCCCATGTTTGTGTTCCACCATGGAGCTGGCTCCTCGGCCTTAACATTTGCATTGTTGGCCAGCAGGCTCATTAAAGAATTTCAAAATGATACAGAAGGTAAAAAGGCAGTTTGTGGTGTTATGGCATTTGATTGTAGAGGTCATGGAGAGACGGTGGTTCAGGAACAGGATTATCAACTGGAGAGACTCGTTGACGACGCGTTGTATGTCATCAATGAATTCAGAGCAAGATGTGAGATCAAAAATAACTCTATGTTCCTCATTGGACATAGTCTTGGTGGTGCTGTGCTTACGAATGCTTGTTATAAACTAGTCAATAACTACAAAGTCGATGTAAAGGGTCTGGGAATGTTTGATATTGTGGAAGATACAGCTGTGCACTCTTTGCAAGGGATGCATACATATCTCTCCAACCTACCGAGATCATTTGACACAGTCCAGGAGGCCATTGATTGGCATCTTAAAACCGGTCTTCTAAGAAACAGTAAATCGGCCGAATTATCTGTTCCCTCGTATTTGAAATTAGCCAAAAATGGTCGCTACATCTGGAGAATTGATCTCTCTGACACATCTGAGTATTGGAACACTTGGTTCATTGGTCTTTCCAAATCATTTGTGAGTGCTCCCACCTCTAAGCTGCTTATTCTGGCTGGAACAGACTCATTGGATAAAGAGCTGATGATTGGACAAATGCAAGGTAAGTATCAACTTGTCGTGTTCCAAGACTCTGGGCACTTTATTCAAGAAGATGTACCTGGTAAAACTGCCTTGACGCTTTTGGACTTTTGGAAAAGAAACGATAAGAAGGTTGTTGTGATAAAAAGCACATGGGGTATGAAGAAGTAACCAAGACCTTTATATTTTTAACGACTGAAATGCCATTACTGTTTATGAAATTAGGGAACTAGTTTACGAGTAAAATTTCTGTAAGAATTATAAACTGATTCGAAATATTGCAATTCACTATTAACTAATATGTCTCAAATCGAATCACTTGCCTTGAAAATATCTTAAACACTGATAAAAACGTCATAGGTCAAACTCTATAATACTATTGGCACCACTTGCGAGCTTCACTATAAGCAATGGCTTACTCGACGGTCAACGTCTCTAATCCCTCAGTAGCGCCTCTTTCTGATTGTTCAACAATCTCATCAATCTTCTTAGAAGCCCATCTGAATTTGGGATCAATCAAGAATGGACGAAGGTCAAATCTGTTATCATCTGGAGAGTATTGCTCGGCGTGATAACTTGGAGTCATTGTTGTCATCTTATGACGGTTGACAGCATAGAAAAAGAAGAATCTCTTTACTTTGTCGGCAACTTGTCTTGGGGTTAGTCTTGGAGTCCACTCGTGGTACAATTTCAAGAACATGGAATAAGGACCACACTTCTGAATCTTTCTCAATCTTCCGAATGCAGAAAGCTCCTCGTATGTCATTCCCATATCAATCTCGTCACTCTGAACATATGTTGCCGTGATTGGTTCCAATTCTGCAGTTGGAGTAGCATCTAAAAATTCTCTTAATACTGGAAGTTCAAACTCTGTCTCTGCGTAAGCGATGAATTTTTTCAAATCAGTCTTTGAAATACCTCCAATTGGGTTAATATCGGCAGATGAACAGTCGTATTTTGTCAAGTAACCTCTGAGGCACTCATCGACATTGGCTGATCCCAAAACAAGCAAACCACCATACTGTCTACCTCTAACCCATGGTAACAACTGAGCAAACAAATAGGCGAGAACCATACGCAAACGAGCTTGAATGTTCTGGAGAGCCAAGTTCTCTATCTGGGTACCACCGAAGATTTTGAATATTGGTCTCTTCCCGGTAGCTACTTCAAACACTGTAATAACGGCCTCCACCAACGTGTCCATGTTTAAGTCCACATGGTACGATCCCACTTTATCACTGAGCTCCTTGGCTCTGGATCTTGTCTCAATAGATGAGTTCTTTGTACCCATGTATGAGGTGTGGAAAATTCTCTTTGCAAATTCTACTGGATCCGTTGGTAAATAGTCGTCATCCTCTTTCAATCCTGCAACTTTGCGAGCATCTTTGATCACCTGTGCATTGCCTTCTTGAACGTTCTTTACCACAAGACGACACATTGAGTGCACGATAACAGCTGTAGCACAAGAGTCAATACCACCTGACAATGGTAAGAAGAATCCTGCACCATTACAGCGTCTGACGTAGTCCCACAACCAACATGCTGGACCCAGTGCGATCTCCTCCTCTGGTGTATGATAAAAGACATCACGAGTCTTGGATGGAACAACGGATGGGTTGAATGTGATCTGCTGTGGGCTCAATTCGATAGGGACATGTACTCTCTCATAAGATGGTGCATTGGTAGACTGTATACCGTGGGAAATGAGACAACGATAAGCCCTAACGTCCTCCAAGTCAACAGTAGCGGTAATCACTTCGACATCCAATAGCGAGAATTGGGAACCTTGAGCAACAACCTCTCCGTTCACAACAATGAGGGCACATCCATCGTAGTAAAGTCTGTCACCATCACAACCCTTCTGGTTTGAGTAGAGGTAAATACCACCACACTTGGCAGTTGCTTCCATGATCAAATTCATACGAGTGTGCAACTTTCTCAATTCATGGTGGGAACCTGAAGAGTTAGTAATGATTTCAACACCATCAAGAGTCATTCCAATGTGTGGGGACTGTGGAGTAAACAGCTCCTCACAAGTCTCAGCACCTATAACAGTGTCCAAAGTAGAGATAACGGCATCACCAAAGTCAACCTCAAGTTGACCTGTGATCTTCTGGATCATTCTTGGAAGGAGGTACTTCTCAACGTATCTTGGTCTCTGCCATGGAATAAAGAATCTCATTTCCCTGTAGTTACCATCATTTGCAAGCCACATTTTTGGTCTAATGAGTAGAATCTTTCCATCATAAGAGATAAGACGACAGTTGTACTTGATGTTCTTATGAATAACAGGCATACCAATATCAAGCAAGATTCCATGGGTCTCCGGGTTGGTCAGAATGGAGGCATACATCTCCCAACTGTGTAAATAGATATCCTGTTCCAAGAAGTGGTCAAGACAGCCATAGCCTGTAATTTCGAGCTCTGGGCCCACTCTCAGGGATGCATTGGCTTCCTTGGCAAGCTTGATGGACTCCACAATTCTGTCCCTGTTACCCTCAAAGTCGAGGGCCCATTGGTTCAGGTTACACGTAGCAACTGTAATAAGATGTCCCATTGTATAGCGTCCTGTGTTTTGAGAGTTGTTAGTTGTTGTTATCAGGGGCCTTTGTTTTGTTTGGTGACTCTTCATAATTTTTTGGTGTGCCCTGAAAAAGTTCCGCAAAGCCTCTTCTTTACTTACACCAGTTGATGGTCTAACGAAGCACGGATGTCAACCACGAAGAGTAATATGACAAAGGACACAAAGTACACCATTGTCATTAAGCTGGGAACATCGTCATTGGTCGATGAACGCACAAAGGAGCCTCGCCTGGCTACGATGTCGCTCATCGTCGAGACCGTTGTGCGCCTTAGAAGAGCTGGTCATCGCGTTGTTATTGTGAGTTCTGGAGGTATTGCTGTTGGTTTAAAGACTATGGGTCTCGATAAGCGTCCAAAGAAACTCTCGCAAGTGCAAGCTCTTGCTGCTATTGGCCAAAGTAAACTTATTGGTCGTTGGGATGCCCTCTTTTCGCAGCTCAACCAACGTATCGCACAAGTTTTACTTACCAGAAACGACATCGCAGATTGGACCCAGTACAAGAACGCTCAGAATACCATGAATGAGTTGCTTATGATGGGTGTTGTTCCTATTGTTAATGAAAATGATACACTTTCTGTGGCTGAAATCAAGTTCGGTGATAACGACACTCTGAGTGCTATTACAGCAGCCCT
Organism: Petasospora bimundalis; assembly: GCA_030569745.1. Lineage (NCBI taxonomy): Eukaryota > Fungi > Ascomycota > Saccharomycetes > Phaffomycetales > Wickerhamomycetaceae > Petasospora > Petasospora bimundalis. The sequence goes on from JAJMLR010000032.1 coordinate 51,160, forward strand.
TGTTGGTGCAGACTACCTTTTCCTCATGACGGATGTGGACTGTCTTTACACAGCAAATCCAAGAACGGATCCAACAGCGAAGCCAGTTCTTGTTGTCGATGATATGGGAGAGTTGAGAGTGGATACAAGTTCCGCTGGTAGTGATGTGGGGACTGGTGGTATGACAACGAAGCTCATCGCGGCAGATCTCGCTACAGAGGCCGGCACAACAATGATTATTATGAAGAGTTCGAACCCAGAAAACTTATGGAAGATTGTGGATTACATTTCCAGTACTGAAAACACATCTGACAGTACGGAGGGCTCTGATGAGAAGCAAGAGAGGATCTTACAAGAACTTCAATCCAGAGACATCCCATTACACACACGCTTTATTGGCCGTGACAAACATGTCAAGAATCGTGAGTTCTGGATGTTACATGGTCTTCACACACATGGAGCAATTATCATTGATAAAGGTGCACATGATGCCTTGACACGTTCAAATAAAGCCGGTTTACTCCCTGTCGGAATCATGGCTGTCGAAGGATCATTCCATGAACATGAGTGTGTTGCCATTCAAGTGGGAAAGAAGGACAAAGATGGACAGTGGGACCGTAGTCAGCCTACAGTGGAGATTGGACGTGCAAGAGTCAATTATACATCATCTGAGATTGACAAGATTAAAGGTTGTCAATCTCATCAAATTGAAGAAAAGCTGGGTTACGCCGACTCGGAATACGTCGCACACAGAGATAACCTGGCATTCCCACCAGCCATCATTGAGAAGAGTCAATCGACAGTAAATCTTCTAGAGTAATTACAGAATAAACATAGAACCTATCTTACACAGAAAATTCAAGTAGTTGATCTGTATGTGTACGTGCGTGTGTCTCTTACCGATTTGGTTACCCGCAATTCAGTGCATGTCATATGACATCCCCGGACTTTCCATTCTTCGGTGTTGTTGATGGTTAAAAAGAGGCAGCAAACCGTATCACTTCAATTGAGCGTTATCAGCTATATGACATGTCTGGGCGTTTACGAACTGTCGTCTTGGAAGATGAGCTTCCTTTGGGTCGGCACAACGAGCGTCTCAAGGAGGCTGTAACACAGTTAATCCCACCGGATCAAGCTATCTATGACCTTGATCATGTGGCATTGATTCCTCAGAAGCACTATGAACGTGGAGTGGACTCTGATACAATACCATTGGGCACACAATTTGATTCACAAGCGGCTCTGGGACAATTTTCCACTGGTGGTCGAGCATGGAGAGGCCAGTCTGCTGAGGATAAGTTTGGTCAACTCACCCAACAGTACTCCGATGAACTTCAATCATTTTGTAAAGACATTATAAAAGTGTTGGATCTGAGAGATGATTACATTGCAATGTCAGCACAGCGACCATTGGATAACCCATTGAACGCTGATGAATGGATAAGCTACCCTCCTCCGCAACCTAAAGGCTGGCATTACGAAGATGAGTACGGAGCAATGGACTACTACTACGATGAAAAGGCATATCCCCACTATTATGGTGAAACTTTTGATATGAATGACTATAAAACGACGATCCTTGATGCATATATGCTTCGGGAAAACCCAATAACTACGCTATCGGTCATCTGTGGCTCATCAAAGTCCCTTGAAGTTGAAGGGTTCAATAGTCAACTTGATTTACCGAACTTTCAAGAGTTCTTTGAAGACCTGAAAAGTGTCATTGACCTCTGTACTAATACATTTGGACAGTCTCTAACAACAAGACGTCTTGACTACCTCAGAGCAAAATTTGAATCATATTCACTTTTGAACGATAACCAAGAAACCTATAAAACAAAATTGAACCCACATAGAGACTTCTATAACGTTCGAAAAATTGACAATAACGTTGATCTTTCCATGTCGATGACAAGGAAGCATCTTTTGAATGTCATAAACTTGAAGTTGAAAGAAGAACCGGATAGAATAGTATATGATGAGAATGGTGTTAAGATGACATTGGGCGAGCTGTTTGAACCATACACTACCGATGGAACAGAGACGAGACTGAATATTGATGATTTATTTGAGTTTGGACTTATTGACCGGACGTTTAGTGCCAGTGAGAAAAAACTGTTTGAAAGCACAACCAGATATGATTCCATCATCAAGGACGAGATATTGGTAAGGATTGATAAGACGTTTCTGAGAATCGACAACGCCATTAATGGTGAATATCTCAGCTTGATCCTAAAACAAGTACTGAGCGACTATGAAAAGTCCAAATATCAGTATGCTGAACTTGGAATCAATCTGAACTTCATGGATGAGAATTGGAGAGATGCAAAGAATAAATGGGCTTCTGTTGCCGCTTGGATAACAGAAAATAAATTGGTCAGTCATAATGTGAAATGGACTGTGAGAATTCCGAGGAACTATAGTACTCTGAGATCATCCGGAAAAGTGAAATCGTTTCAAGATTACCTTGATATGGTATTCAGGCCATTGTTCGAGGTCTCAGTAAATCCTCAAATGGATGTTAACCTGCACTTCTTCCTTACGAAAGTATCGGGAATCTCACTTTTATCAGGATCTGGCTTCCACAATGAGCGCACGCTATTTGACGTCAAAAAATTACACCCTCCACACAAATGGACTTCCAGTGACAATCCGCCGTATAGCTACTACCTGTACTATATCTTCATCAACCTTTCCAATCTCAACCAATTCCGCAAATCAAGAAAACTTCCTACATTAACAATCAGGCCGTTCGTTGCTTCTATATCTGATCAGCAGGGCCTTGGAATTATAACTGAGAGTCTTGCGACCTCTTTCCTTCTTGCTAAGGATGTCATTAATGGCGAACAACTGATTTCGCATTCAGTATTACAGTACCTATATTACCTAAAGCAGATTGGTATTACCATGAGCCCTCTGTGCTGGAATAAGACGGTGCAATTGAGGAACGACGACGATAGATTCAACACAAATGTGGCTTATGAGGGAAACCCTTGTATTGACTTTTTCAAAATTGGAATGAGGGTCTCTCTAAGCACCAACAAGCCTTTGTTTGCGTCGCTTACCAGAGAACCATTGATAGAAGAGTACTCTGTTGCTGGATCAATGCACAAGTTGAGCTCAGTAGACCTTTGTGAACTTTGCCGAAACAGTGTACTAATCAGTGGGTTCAACTCACATATGAAAAAGCACTGGATCGGGATAAGGTATGTTTCAGTAAATGGGAAAGACACTGAGGAAGATATTGATGACTTTGCCATCCAGAGAAGCAACGTTCCCAATATGAGATTGGACTACAGATCCGATTGTGTTGCGCTTGAACTTGAATTTTTACATGATGTTGCCAATGTTTGACTTTTAGATTATATTTATTTGACTTGAATCGTACGGCAAATGCAGATAGCGTATTATTCAAGGTTAGTAGTCCCATAGCTCAATCGGGCTTCGTAACCTTGCCGCGTTCGGCGGGAGCTAGGGGTTCACCCGGGCTTCGGCCCACACAAGCCCTTAAACTATATAGCAACCACCACTTCTCTCATTTACACAAACACTCAATTAATATTAAACAATCTCTAATAAGATAATAAAAACATGGTCTCCGTCTATTCATATGCTGATTCTGACTCTGTGTCTGCCGCTGCTGCTCGCCATATCGTAAAGATCCAGGACGAGGCCCTCAAGACCTCCGACTTCTTCCACATTGCTGTATCTGGTGGCTCTATGGGCAAGGCCTTGAAGAAGGGATTGATCGATAACGCAGAGGTTCACGGTAAGATTCAGTGGTCCAAGTGGAAAGTTTACTTCTCTGATGAGAGAATTGTTCCATTGGACCACGCTGACTCCAACTATGGTGCCTTCAACGAAGCTGTCCTAAAATCTTTGGCCTCTCATGGTGTTATGGGCCCAACTGTCTACACAATCAACGAGTCGCTTGTCCATGAGACCGATACAACCACTGATTCTGAAATTGCGAAGGAGTACGCCACATTCCTTCCAGAGTCCTTTGACTTGATCTTACTCGGATGTGGTCCAGATGGACACACATGTTCATTATTCCCTGGGCACCCGTTGCTGAAAGAGGAATCATTGACCATTGCTCCTATCTCTGATTCTCCAAAACCGCCTCCTAGAAGAATCACATTCACATTCCCAGTTCTTAAATCTGCTAAGAACATTGCCTTTATTGCCGAAGGTGCCTCAAAGGCCCCTGTGTTTAAGCAAATCTTTGGCCCAGAGAAGTCCGGTCTCCCATGTGAACTTGTCAATGGGTTGGGTGTTCCTGTTTCCTGGTTCACTAATGATGAGGCATTGGTAGGTGTTCCAGTAACCGCTTCAAAGTACTAAGGAATATCAACTATGTATGCAATTGTACGAACATTTCATTACTATTTCGGTAGTTCTACAGCCCGCTCATTGTAGCTATTCGAGCAGCTCAATAACAAAATCAAGGGCATTATTTATTATTCAGTATTAATCATTTCACAGCAGTAGTTAGGAATTGTCATTCCCATTTAAGCCATTTTGCCGACTTGTGTATCAGTCTGCGTACATAGTCATTCCAATTACTGAGATGGTTGACATCATCAGTAGGTTTTTCAATATCGTCATTAGTTGATTCCTCAGCCGGAGAGCCTGTGGTTCCACTATTTACAGGAGTTGTATTATCTGTTTCATCATCGTCTTTAGCATCATTTACTTTATGGTGGTTACTGGGAGGTGTTGACCCAGTAAGAACAGTTTGAATTCTCACATCTTGGTTCGCTGTGGTATCTGGTACTTCTGAAGTATATGTCATATCAGGTTCTATCCACACAGCATCTCCGTCTCCGGTGCCTCTATCCCTACCTACACCAGAGCCACTACCCCAACCAGCACCTCCACCATATCCATAACCTTCATCAGTGCCACCTCCGCCTCCGCCTCCTCCACCTCCTCCAAAGCCACCACCGGCTCCATTGTCATCACCTGCACCTGCACCACCACCAAAGCCTGCGCCAGCACCTCCGTGAACACCTTGCTTGGTGTGTCCATGAAACCCAATACCGGCGCCCCCTCCAAAGCCAGCACCTCCACCTCCACCAATTCCAGCACCATCTTGACCACCAGCACCACCTCCAGCACCACCTCCAAAGCCTGCACCTGCTCCAAATTCAAAACCATCCCTGGTATTTCCACTTATATGGCCTCCAATTCCACCTCCAAATCCACCACCAGCTCCTCCTCCAAAACTGGAACCATCATGTGCCGTGTGATCACCACCTAGGCCACCACCAATTCCACCACCAATGCCTCCGCCTACACCTCCCTTCCATCGTCTGAAGCCTGAACCAGTACCGGCTCCAAAGCCTGCTCCAGCCCTAAGTGGTGCTATCGTCTGTGTTTTATATTCTTGGCCCTCGTTCTTGAGTCCATCATTTATATCCATCTTATCTGTATCATCATGGTGATTTGATTGTAATGTGTCACATCGTACCAATACATTAGTTATGGCTATAATAGCCAATATTTTCATTGTGGGTGACTGCATTGTTTACCAAAATTTGTTTGCTTGAAAAAAAAAAAAGATTGAAATACAAATAGCATCAACTACTAGAGTTTGAATCTGAGAATTGTCAATCCAATGGCACCAGTCTGCGCTCTTTAGTTCCAGCACACGGGCCTTATAAGTCTTTTTTAATTAATGTTTGGTACTGCTGAAATATCTTCAGACTCTTTCGAGAGTCAATAAATTTACCGAGACCGCGGATAAATTAGCGGAACCCCGAGGAACGGAAATCTCCATCATCTTATTGACACGGGTGTTTTTGGCGGACAATGTGACACAACCCCGGACTCGTTTAGGATTTGATGACTGCGCAAAATCTGGTGTGTCTTCCCTTCTTATCTTTCATAACACATTTTATCGGTTAACAGTTGTGTACATAAAGTCATATTATATATGTGTGTGTATTTACATAGCTCATTTCCCTTGGTGGTAATATATGATAAAATCACAGACGGACCACTTAGCTCATCCACTCATGAAGTCGAATCGGATATATCATTCCCCTTTGATAATAATCAAAATCTATATCAGTTTCTAAATACCCTTCCAACTCCGTGACATACATGACACAGCTCATCATCAAAAAGCATGAATGATACTCTTCCTGTTCCACGACACTTGCCACATAAATAACCACCAATACTTGCATCACCAGGGCGAACAACTCTGGGAGCTGGTGCTGGAGCAGGAGCCATACCATAACCCATTGGCATACCACCCATCGGTACCGAAGTTGCAGCCCCCATCGGTACTGGCTGCATAGGGAGCATCATTGGTTGCGGGGTATATCCGTTGCTCACGGTTAGATCATCGTGTACTCTGTAGTCAGTAAACGGGATACGAATTCCAGAGTTATATGATGGTGTATGTTGGTATTGAACATTTGGCTGATGAGCAAAAGTCTCCCAGCATTTCTTACAAGACTTGCCATTCTTGATTTTGTAGCCAGTGTTATTACATTTATAGCAACGGTATCCCTGTGGATACTTCCAGGGAAGGTTAGGCCCTTGGTCGTTTAGTATATGTGAGTAATTGTTCTGTGGCCGAGATGGTGCTGCCGGGGGCCTCCATTGTCCCTGTGGGCGATTCTGTGATTGAGCGGTTGACACCGGTGGTCTTTGTGAACTGGAAAAGGGGTCTTCTTCAGCGTAAGGAGGTGGTGCATCAGTTGGATCGTGTGTGCTCATTGTCTGAATAATTCAATTTTCCAGTATTTATATATATATATATATATTTCCTTTACCTCCGCCCTTTACAATACTTTATCAAAAGTATGCCCCTGTGGAGTTGTTTTGGCACCAACTGATCAGAAGTACGTTTGGCCTCACTAGCCACGCTTTACTGGGATATTCCATTTTCGGAGGTTAGTGTGGCGCATGAATGGGGCTGGGGTTTCTTCACGTCGCGCGCGCGTATCTGACGGTGCCTGGCAGAACTAAACAAAACAAAATAAACGCCAAACGCCAAACTCCAACAACCTTGCGACCTCAACAAATTAGGCAATTTTTCGGTGATTTTTCAGATAATCAACAATTAGCTAATTTCCCAAAATGGTGTGGCTATCTGAATTACAAAAATACGGTGTCGGTTTCACAGCAGGAGGTGTGCTATTCTTCCTTTTGGGCATTATAACCTTCTTCGACTCGGCTCTTTTGGCTCTTGGAAACGTGAGTATCATCCATAACCGACGTTTCAGATTGATAGCAGTGGTACTAACTTGCTTACAGCTTTTATTTGTGATCGGTGTTGTGCTGATCATTGGCCCACAGCGTACAGTTGTCTTCTTCACACGACCAGCAAAGATACGTGGTACCATCGCCTTTGTCATTGGTATCTTCTTAATCTTGATCAAATGGCCATTCACAGGCTTTATCATCGAGGCGTTTGGTATCCTCCAACTATTCGGGTACGTCTTCTTTTTTTTCCCCCTTATTCAAAACATTCGATTTACTAACTTGTGTTTTTTGTCCAGTGACTTCTTCTCGGTCATCATCTCCTTCCTTAGAAGTGTCCCAATCATTGGACCTATCCTCTCGCACCCAGCTGTCGCACCAGTATGTTCACACCCTTTCTCTATGGAGTTTTCAAACTGATGGATACTAACCTAAGCAACAGATCATCGATAAACTCGCTGGTGTTAGAGTTCTTCCGGTGTAAGGGAGTTTACATAAGATGCAGTATACAAAGACATAGAAAAGGACACTGAAAATCGACTAAATCAGTGCGAACAGCAGTTCGAATCATCTACGAAATTGACATTTTAATGGGCTCCTTTACTCGTATCATTTGTAGCCATCTTTCTCTTTCTGTTTTTTTTTTACTCACAAAGATGTTTAATGGTTCAACAGTAAAAAGAGGTAAATGGTAAGCGCCACACCATACAAAAAATTTATTTGCGAAGTGCGCAGGTTGAAGCTCATCTCGGCTTCTACCTTTTGATATTGAGAGCCTTAAAACCAGCATAGAACCTCAAATCCGCAAGATGCCACCAATTAAGAAACAGAAGAAGCACTCCACTGGAGTTGATGTTGATGTGTCTGCTGTTTTGGGAGCTGGAAGTGGTAAGATTAGAAAGAAAATCCGTGACATTGAACGTTTATTGGCAAAGAAGCGTGATGTTTTGAGTGCTGATATGATTCTTGCCAATGAAAGGGCACTGGACTCATTGAAGATCGAGTTAGACAACACACAAAAGACCAACAAGGTCAAGACTATAGCGAAGAAGTACCACATGGTTCGTTTCTTTGAAAAGAAGAAAGCTTTGAGAAGGTATAACAAGGAGAAGAAGACACATGATTTGTTAGTGGAACAAGATAAAGAGAAAAAGGAGATTAAGAAGGCGAGAACGAGGTTGAGACACGCAGAAGTGGACTTGTGTTACATCGTTAACTTCCCTAAGGATAGAAAATACATCTCTCTATTCCCAAACCAGGATTCCTTGGACACTAAGGATGCTAACGTTAAAAAGGGATTACAAAAGACTGAAGAGCAGCGTAATGCCTTTAAGAAGGAGGTTGACCAAATGTTAAAGGATGACAAGCTTCCTATCTCACTGCAAGATATTCTCGACGGTAAGGCCGGTGAGAGAACAACATTGGCTGCCAACTTCGAGAGTCAAGCCGATGAGGAAACTGCTCTCGATGTTGTTGAAGATGAGGATGACTTCTTTGAATAAAGAAGGTCAGTATGATAGCCCGAAAAGTTTAGATGCTGAAGTTAACGATTTTTATTAGATATATGTAAATGCATTAGTGTTTTTTTTGTTTTTTTTTCTTTATCTTTGTAGGCGAATGAAGTTCTCAGTGAATATCAGCAGAGCCTAATACTTCCCATTCTTCAACTGGACCCTCACAATTGACAATTTTTAGGACACCACCTTTCCACCCCAGTTCATAATCATCTAACTCACCCAGCTCATTAATTTCAATGGGAGATGTACCTAAGAAGTCCTCCACTCGTGTTTTAACGGTCTTTATTAGTGCATTATCAAAGTGAGATTGATTTGTATATATCAGTGATACATGCGGATCAAATTCATCTCTTGCCCAGTCCTGTGCTGCATATTTTGATTCTGCTTCATTTTTCCTATTCGGTAACTCCACATATAGTTCTCGTATTATCGTCGCCAATCCAACTAGATTCTTTGTTTTGACAACAGATATGTATATCTTCTTGAAATACCCGTTCCGCTGATTGATGAAGAGTCCTGTTAGATCAACGTCCACCTCCAAGCCTGAACCAAGGGCTGCAATTGCACTGTCTAGTACTGTTCTCACATCAGCATGTGAATTCACTGCTAACTGTGAGGTAATAGTGATGTGAGGCTCGAATTTTGGAGAGTCTAATAAGGCGTCTAGGCCAATAGAGAGTGATGTTAGCATGTCATGGATCTGTGAGCTCTTCTTGGGGCAAAGCCAAAGTGCAACTCCTGTTTTTTTCACGAAATGTTAGTAACTCGACATAGAATAGTATTCAATCGTAAATAACATACCCATTATGCAAATTATAAGAATAACAAAGTTGATCTATTGAAAAGGGGATAGTAGAAGTTCGAATTCCGGGGAGTTATCTGCAGCACTCAATTAAAAGTGGGTCCACAATATAGAAGACCTTTGATGATAGCAGCCAATAACAAAAAGTGATAGAAGAATATCAACAACCAATACCGATCGCAATTGCAGAGACTTAAACGTGTGAATGGGGTCACCAGCTCAAGAGACACCCTTAATTGATTACTCGTAATGTCGTCTGTCTTTGTTACCTGCCCCCGAAAGTCCCGGGTGGGCCCTAACAAAGCCAGTGTCGCGAAGAGCCGTTAAGAACAATCGGTGGCCGAGGGGCCACTTACGTCATGTTTACGCCAAACTACCCTCGGATCTTGGTCTATTGCGAAACAGATATGCAGATCTTTTGCCAATTCACGAAAATTTCAGTTGACAGGCGCCCTGGGGTAGGCTTCTGCACCGTGGCGAAGTGTTTTAAGCCAATGTGAGCGACAGCAAAATAATCACAACATTGCGATGACAATGTACGTTCTGTTTTGTTTTTTTTTCAAAAAAATCTCTTCTTTAAATCAAATAGGTCCAATTGTCACAGATTGACACTTTAAGCAAGATGACAGCTTCATCTGCCCTCGATTCCTGGAGTCAGGACGCCCACCCGCTAGAACAGCTCTTTGGTCTCCTTGAGGCCGCTCAAGAGGTTCCTGAAGAGGTGCCAGTTTCTCAAGTAACTGGTGGTTTGGACATACGATGCGGTCCAATATTGAGACTTTTAGGTACTTTGGAACAAGGGCAGACAAACTACCGAGCATCTATGATGCTCGTCACCAAGGACGACTCCACCACTGCAGAAGCTAAGGTTACTTATACAAAGGGTCCTGTCAATGCTGAAAGGGAGTCTGATCTCAAACACGGTGAATTCCCCGGTAAAATCTACGATAATCAAGATGGTCACACATTCTGGAGATTTGCCATCGACTTACCTTTGGAAGAGTTTGAACAGAAGATTCGTTACACAGTTAACGATGCTTTAACTTTTGACTTTTACGTTCCAAGAGTCGACCAGTCAATGAACATTATTTCTTATTCGTGTAATGGTTTCTCTCTCAGTACCAAAACTGAATCGTTTAAAGGTTCCCTCTGGTATGACGTTATGAGAAAACACTACAAAGAGAACCGTTACCACGTTATGCTTGGTGGTGGTGATCAGCTTTATTGTGATGCCATTAAGAACGCCTCAGAGGTCTTCCACAAATGGTTAAGCGAGAAAAACCCAGTCAAGAAACTTCGAGCAAAGATGACAGATGACATTCTTCGTTCTTTCAATGACTTTTACTTGAACCAGTATTTGAAATGGTTTGGTAAGGGATTTTGGGTTGGTACTCAAGGTCGTACCTTGCAGAGTCTTTACCCATTCGCAATGGCTTCTATCCCATCAATGAATATTTTTGATGATCATGATATCATTGATGGATTTGGTTCTTATCGTGAAACTACAATGAACACTGAGATGTTTATGGGTGTTGGTAAAGTTGCATACAAATACTATATGCTCTTCCAGCATCAAACTTCCGTGGATAATGACCCAGAGTATCATTCAGATCCAAGTTGGATCTTAGGTAAACGTCCGGGACCATACATTACCGAGAAATCGCACTCTACATTTGCCAAACTGGGTAAGGGTATCGGTTTCTTAGGCTTGGACTGTCGTACTGAGAGAAAACTGAGACAGATTGTTTCTCCAGAAACATATGACGTTGTATTCCAAAGACTGAGACAAGAGGTCAAACAAGATCCAAGCATTAAACATATCCTGGTGTTGCTAGGTGTTCCAATTGCCTACCCAAGACTTGTTTGGTTGGAGTGGCTACTCACGTCTGCTATCTTGGCGCCAGTCAGAACTTTAGCCCAAAAGGGTGTTGTTCTTAAAGGTCTTGTCAATGAGTTTGACGGCTCAGTTGAAGTTCTCGATGACTTGAATGACCATTGGTGTTCAAAGCATCACAAAAAGGAGCGTAATGCTCTCGTTGGTAAACTACAGGAATTTGGTTCATCATCCGGTGTAAGAATTACTATACTCTCTGGTGATGTTCATTTAGCTGCCATTGGTAGATTCAGAACTAAGTTACATCATCACGTCTTTGGCCAGGGCAAGTATGAGGATAGCAACCAACAGGTGTTGGATCACCCAGAGGAGGATCCAAGATTGATGTTCAACATTATCTCCTCGGCCATTGTTAATGCACCACCACCAGATGCTATGGCTACGCTCTTGAACAAGAGATCCAATGGTCACCACTTTGATCGTAAAACAGATGAGGACATGGTTCCTATCTTTGCAACCGATGTTGATGGTTCGGATCGTGAGAACAAGCAATTCCTCAACAAACGTAACTGGTCTGATTTAATCCCTATTTCTAACTTCAACCCAAATGGTGAAAAGCCAGGCTATGAAATCGGTTCCGCCAAGTTCCCACAGTGTGCCACAGGTCTGAAGGAGGACTTCAAACCAGAACTCGAGAGAGACTTCAAGTACATGATCACAGAGAACTCTCTTGTCACGAGAATCCACGTTGAGAAGAATCCTGGAGACATTGAAAGTTTGACAATGGATTACGAATTGATCGTCCCAGAATTGGTCGGAAAGCATGAGTTAAGGGACATTGGTATTAAGGACTGATTGCCTATTTTGTAACATTATTGATTTTATTTAAACCCTGTTATTCATTTAACCATCTAATACTAATTTTAATTTACCGAACTCTTGTTCTCAACCCGTACAGTACTTGATTCCCCGGTGTACTGCGGAGCACTGAAGACGTTAGTATAACACCTCAAAGCTGTGTTTCTCGACTTGGATCCAAATCGCTTGCATTCTCTATTACAATTCAACTATTTTTTTTTTTTTCCTTACTCAGAAAGATTCTGGTTATCGATAATCTTTTAAGTCCTATATATTTTTCATGCTCAAGGAAACAAGAGGCATTTTCGGAGAATTCCCTATTTGAGGTATTTTTCACTAAAAAAAATTTTGATGGCACCAAAAAAATTGATGCGGGAGCTCATCTCCTTTCATAATCCCCTTTTGCAATAAGCAGCTTCGATCAAGGAAAAAGATGGCTAAGGACTCTAAGCTTAAACAAAAGGCCCAGAAGTATGCCAAAGCCAAGAAGGCTGAGCATAAGGGCCAAAAGAGACGCCATGAGGAGGTAGAACAGGAAACTGACAAGGCAGTTGATGAGGTTGATGAAGAATTTGAAGACCTTGAGGACTTACTCGATGTGAAAGAAGAGGCCAAGGCCAAGAAGGCTTCCAAGAAGGCTCCAGTTGAGGAGTCTGAGGAGGAGTCTGAGGAAGAAGAAGAAGAAGAGGAAGAGCAAGAGCAAGAAGTTATTGAAGCTTCTGCCCCAAAATCATACGAAGAGAAGGCTAACACCTCTGATATTTTTGAGGACCACAACCTCTCTGCTCCAACACTGAAGGCTATCAAGGAGATGGGTTTCACAAAGATGACACAAGTTCAAGCCAGAACTATTCCTCCATTGCTTGCTGGTCGTGATGTTCTTGGTGCTGCCAAAACTGGTTCCGGTAAGACACTCGCCTTCTTATTGCCAGCCATTGAATTGTTGTACAACTTGAGATTCAAACCAAGAAACGGTACTGGTGTCATTGTTGTTTCTCCAACAAGAGAGCTTGCTTTGCAGATTTTCGGTGTCGCTCGTGAATTGATGCAGCATCACTCCCAGACCTTTGGTATCGTTATCGGTGGTGCCAACAGACGTGCAGAAGCTGAGAAGCTTGTCAAGGGTGTCAACTTGCTCATTGCCACACCTGGTCGTTTATTGGATCATTTGCAGAACACACAAGGTTTCGTTTTCAAGAACTTGAAGGCCTTGGTTATCGATGAAGCCGACAGAATTTTGGAGATTGGTTTCGAAGAGGAGATGAAGCAGATCATCAAGATTTTGCCAAAGGAGAACAGACAGAGTATGTTGTTCTCTGCTACACAGACCACTAAGGTTGAGGATCTTGCAAGAATCTCATTAAGACCAGGTCCATTGTTCATCAACGTTGACAGTAAAGAACAGAACTCCACTGTGGACAGATTGGAACAAGGATACGTTGTCTGTGATAGTGATAAGAGATTCCTCTTACTCTTCTCCTTCTTGAAGAGAAATATCAAGAAGAAAACTATTGTTTTCTTATCTTCATGTAACTCCGTTAAGTACTATGCGGAGTTGCTTAACTACATTGATCTTCCAGTCCTCGACTTGCACGGTAAGCAGAAGCAGCAGAAGCGTACAAACACATTCTTTGAGTTCTGTAATGCCAAGCAGGGTATTCTTATTTGTACAGATGTCGCTGCTAGAGGTCTTGATATCCCACATGTTGATTGGATTATCCAGTTCGATCCACCTGATGATCCAAGAGAGTACATTCACCGTGTTGGTAGAACTGCCAGAGGTACTGATGCTCAAGGTAAGTCTCTTATGTTCTTAACACCAAATGAATTGGGTTTCCTTAGATACTTGAAGGCCGCTAAGGTTCCATTGAACGAGTATGAATTCCCAACCAACAAGATTGCCAACGTTCAAAGCCAGTTGGAGAAGCTCATTCAGTCAAACTACTGGCTCCACCAGAGTGCTAAGGACGGTTACAGATCCTATCTCCAAGCATATGCTTCTCATCACTTGAAGACTGTTTACCAGATTGACAAGCTTGATCTTGTGAAGGTTGCCAAGGGTTTCGGTTTCACAACGCCGCCAAAGGTGAACATCACCATTGGTGCCAGTGGAAAGACACCAAAGACCAAGGACAACGGTAACAAGAGAAAGAAAATTAGAGCTTGAATTTAGAGAGGATAACGTGTGCATATCATTTGATCTCTAAGAGATCATCTTCAAAACGTCATGAATATTTGTAAGTTAGTTTAATTAAAGAGTTGTTATTTTTTTTTTTGCAAGGGCTATAACATCATAGTATTGTAAATTAAAATGTATTAAAAGAATTTATGTTCAGTACTTCCCGGTACGAATTGAAGCCCAATATGAGAACGCTTACATAAGCCGCACTCAATAAATCGCATAATCAGCATGTGCTTTTGTCGAAAATTTTCGCCTCTTCGCCGGAGTCATAAAGACAAGGCGGGCACTTGAATCTACAAGACACACGGAAACTTAGTATTCAAGTCCTATTCTACTGCTTTCATAGTTTGAATTTGACTTGGATCTTTTCAGTTTCACCACAAATTACCCCCGTGCTTTTAGCTTTCTCTTTTGGCATCTCAGACATTTCACCCCACAAAGGATCTAAAATCTTATCTAATAATGGCTGACAAACTTACCTCCGAGATCTCCCAGTTGAATCTCTCATCTCCATCATTGCCAGTCAATGCTAATGAGAATGGTGCTGGTTTCCATACCAGTGCGCAGACAACACTCAACCATCACACACCCAAGCCACGCAAGGCCTCCCATATCACCGATTCTCCATTACAAACTCGTCCTGCTTCTCCATACACATTGAGAGCTCCTGTGGACAATGATGGACTTTCATGGCCATCACTCGGTGCTAGAGAAAGAATTGAAGAATCTTCAGAGAAGAGCTTGGCCAGAGAGCAAAGAATAAGTGATGCCGTTAAGGTCATTTTGGAAGAATTGGGAGAGGATACCGACAGAGAGGGTTTGTTGGAAACACCAGAGAGATATGCCAGAGCAATGCTCTTCTTCACAAAGGGTTACGAAGATAACATCAGAGATGTTATTAAACGTGCTGTGTTTGAAGAAGACCACGACGAGATGGTGATTGTTAGAGATATTGAGATCTACTCATTATGTGAGCATCACTTGGTTCCATTCTTTGGTAAAGTGCATATCGGTTACATTCCAAACAAGAAGGTCCTTGGTCTCTCTAAACTCGCAAGATTGGCAGAAATGTATTCTAGAAGACTCCAAGTGCAAGAAAGACTCACAAAGCAGATTGCCATGGCTCTTACAGAGATCTTGAAACCACAAGGTGTTGCCGTTGTGATTGAAGCTACACATATGTGTATGGTTTCTCGTGGTATTCAAAAGTCAGGCTCATCCACAGTAACCAGTTGTATGCTTGGATGTTTCAGAGAAGCTCAGAAGACCAGAGAGGAGTTCCTCGGATTGTTGGGAAAGAGATAGATTCCCTAAACAACCAGAAATCTTTCTACGAAATGTTATGACAGTTTCAACAAGTGTCATTCAGAGACCCCAGTTTCCCTCTCCATAGATATCAGTCTCCTGAAGTAGTCCGGGATGGGGAGCATCAAGCTGGTGCAGCAATGCAAAGTAACGATAACGATATATCAATTGTCTCACAGAAGTGAGATGTAATGTTCAACCTATTATAAGTAAACCCTGTTTTTTTTCCCTTCAGTTCTCTGTTCTTTGTTTTTTCTTTTAATGTAAAATATATTGCATTGGCTCCTCTGTACTTTTTCTCATAGATTATATATAAACTCTGCTGACATTCAAAACCACTACAAAATTACTGAAAGAAGCTGTGTCTGCCATGGAGTATGTTTTTTTTTTCTTTTTTAGTACACCTGGACACCCTCATCGCCGACCTGCGGCCTCGGGCAGTGGCCAAATCTTACCAAACGACGTTAACTTCACCGTTAATTTGAGGGTTTTCCATAGTTTAATAGGATACGCAATATGTCAGAAAAACTGGATGTGCTTATAAACTGGGCAAAGTCCAACGGTTCAGTTATTCACGAATGTGTCGAGTGGCAACACACCGAAAGCAAAGGTATCTGTGCCATCTATAATGCAACAACACCATATGACGCCACAGAAGATCTTCTTCAAGTGCCAGAATCTCTTACAATCACACCTCTGCTTGCTGAAGATGTATTTGGTAAAAACATTATCCCATCCGGTAACCGAAACCCTCTCACACAGCTTCTCCTTGCCAAACTCAGATTTGATACCGAAGAAACCTCTACAAGCAAGCTCAATTTAAGCTCTTTCTTCAAGCCATACCTCGATATCCTCCCTAATGGAAAGGAGATCGGTTCTCCTTTGTTC
Organism: Petasospora bimundalis; assembly: GCA_030569745.1. Taxonomy (NCBI): domain Eukaryota; kingdom Fungi; phylum Ascomycota; class Saccharomycetes; order Phaffomycetales; family Wickerhamomycetaceae; genus Petasospora; species Petasospora bimundalis. The sequence continues at coordinate 67,743 of JAJMLR010000032.1, forward strand.
TGGGATGGTGAAATGAGAGCTTTAATCAGTGGTACTGACCTTTTCCCTCGTCTTGATAGAGAGACAAGAGCTATCTTGGAATCATGGCATACTGTTGTTTCTAAAATCCCAGAAGTATTCCGTCCACAGTCATACACGGAAGATATTTCATTTTACAACGCCGCCAAGGAGGGAAAAAGTGAACACTTTGCTGCATACTTCAACAGTCCGAACAGTTGGACTTCTTTCCCGGCCTTCTTATGGGCACATGCTACTTTCACTTCTCGTGGCTTCCCATTCTTCCTTGGCTCTAAAGAAGCAAGAGACATGAACGAGGCCATTTTGTTGCCTATCTTTGATCTTTTGAACCACTCAAACACTACTACGGTTAAATGGGACTCTGATGGTGATGAACTTAAAAGATATACCTTCAAGACCGAGCAAATTCTCAAAGAAGGTGATGAAATCTACAACAGTTATGGCCCAAAAACGAATGAAGAACTTCTGCTTGGTTACGGATTTGCTTTAGAAAACAACGAGACTGAACATGTCACATTGGTTCTGAGAATTCCTGCTGAACAAGTTCAGAGTGCTGTCAAATTTGGTGTCAAAGCTAAATCCCATGAGTTGTCTTTCACTTTAACTAAAGACTCTGTTCTCCCTGAAAATTTAGTCATGCTATTCACATTCCTCGTGAAGACCTCCTCAGAGAATACAGTGACTTTGAGAAACAAGCTTGAAGGTCTGAAACAGCTCTCTAAGATTATCAACCAGAAACTTGATGCCCTTAAGCCTTCCAAATCATCCGGGTCTATTGAGGCATCTATTGTTAAGGCATCCAAGATTTATAAGAACTCTCAAAAGCAGATATACCAGCTGACTTTTGAAGAGATTACAAAGGTTGAGAAGGCTCTTTTGAAACAGCTCAAACCACTCTCCTTCAAGACCATCTTCAAAAACGACAAGGCCTTTGCCAACTCTCTTCTTCTCATCTTTGGTATCTCTTCTTATGAACAGCTCATCAAGTCTGACGATGTTGACCGTGCTGTTCTTCTCTGGGTTATCAGATGTGGAAACAAAAAGCACTACGCCTCTGAGAAGTCTGCTCTTCCTGACTGGATCACAGAACGTTATCAGTCCATTGCACAAAAGATCCAAATAACAAAGGAGGATGTTCAAGAGAACATAGCCATTCACAAAGCATTGTTCCCAGTCATCGAACAGAAGATTCCAGAGTTGTATGGTAGAGGTGACTGGAGTATTAAAAGCTTCATAATTGCAGAAAGATTCATTGATGAGGTCTGCTTCACCAGAGAAGCCAGTAAGGAGGTGTTCTTTGTTGAAGACATTAGACTCGATTTGCAATGAAAAGCACGCTGCACCCTTAACGATAACGATCCACATATATAGTACATTTTAATCGTATGGTTCTATGAGCTTATATAGTAGTTTATATCGCATTCTTGTCCACTCTCATAAATATCGTATAGTTCTCATAGACATATTCATCGGAGGTTGTATGTTAGATGTTTGAAGAGCGGATTTAATCGGACTTAAAGGATATCTCCGGTTGGTTTTGCCACGATCACCACCCGAACACCAAGGTAACTTGCTTTGCCCGAAGCTCATCTAACGCCGTCAGTCTCATCAAAAGGAAGAGTTTCAATAGAAGGCAGTGTAAAAGAGGTAAAACTAAGACGTCATGTCGATTCAGTACTCTGTGAGCTCTACGGGCTCTTTTATGAGGGCGATGCAAACGGTCAGTGATGCCATTGCCCTCGTCGGCGATCATGTTGATGGGCTGGACCAACCTACGCCGAAGATCGATAATGAGGAGTCCAGTGTTGATCTTGATATCCTCAAGAACTTCAAAGATATAGCGTTTATCGAGGAGATAGAAGACGTCAGCTCTGATGATGATATGGAAGGTGGGGCTTTTACCGAACTTAAAAAGGAGTGCGAGCGTGTTGCCAGTAAACCTGACGTTGAGATGTCAGCACAAGACATTGTGGATTCTATAGTCTCCATTCTTTCCGCAGATTCTTCTGATGATAGCGTCCAATCACTTCTATTTGACATGCTGGGATTTGATGAATTTGATTTGATATCAAAGATCATATCAGACAAAGAGCTTATACTAATTGATATGTCCAAGCAGCATCAAGAAAATGCTTTCAGGCCAAAAAAGGAGTTTCTAAGCGAGGCGGACATTAGAAACCAAGTGAAAAGAAACCAAGAGAAAGCCAAAAATGAACAGCTGCTTCCAGCTTCTACTGTTCAAAAGTATCCACACGTCTTCAAAGGACCAGATGTAGGTAATACCATCGCCTTCAATGGCCAAAAGTTTGCCCTTCCAACAGGATCGGAAAGAACATCATATCCATTCTATGAGGAAATTGTGATTCCCGTTCTAGGTAAGAGACTCAAGAAGCCCAAGGAAACGCCTGTCTATATCAAAGATCTTGATTATCTCTGTCAAGGAACCTTTAAAGGTTATACCGAATTGAACAGAATGCAGTCGCTCGTCTACCCAGTTGCTTATAATACAAACGAGAATATGCTTGTCTGTGCCCCTACAGGTGCTGGTAAAACCAACGTGGCTTTCTTAACTATTCTCCATACAATATCCCAGTTTACTACAGAGACTGTCGATACCATTGATATTGACTACTCCGAGTTCAAGATTGTATATGTCGCTCCTCTGAAGGCTCTCGCCGCTGAAGTGGTTGAGAACTTTAGCAGCAAACTTCAGTGGCTTGGAATTCAAGTACGTGAACTCACAGGTGATATGCAATTGACCAAGGCCGAAATATTATCGACCCAGATCATTGTTACCACTCCAGAGAAGTGGGATGTCGTCACACGTAAAGGAAATGGTGGTGATGACCTTGTCAGTAAGGTCCAGTTACTCATTATTGATGAAGTTCATTTACTTCATGAAGATCGTGGTTCTGTTATTGAGACTCTTGTTGCTCGTACTTTGAGACAGGTGGAGAGTTCCCAATCCATGATTAGAGTTGTCGGTCTCTCTGCTACCTTGCCTAACTTTGTCGATGTCGCAGATTTCCTCGGTGTGAATAGACAGATTGGTATGTTCTACTTTGATCTGAGCTTCAGACCTGTTCCATTGAAGCAAAAGCTTATTGGTGTCAGAGGAAAGGCTGGATCTAGAGAGGCAAGAGAAAACATCGATAAGATCACCTATGAAAAGCTGGTAGCTGAACTGGCTGAAGGTGCGCAAGTCATGGTGTTCGTTCATTCGAGAAAGGACACTGTTAAGACAGCCCAGACGCTTATTAGTATGGCTAGAAATGAGCATGAGGAGAGTCTTTTTGACTGTTCGGAGTCCAAGGACTACACTAGATTCCAACGTGAAATGGCTAAAAATCATAATAAGGATCTCCGTGAGCTATTTGTTTCTGGTTTGGGTGTTCACCACGCCGGTATGCTTCGTTCGGACAGAAATCTCACAGAAAAGATGTTCCTCAATGGTGCTATCAAGGTTCTCTGCTGTACTGCTACGTTGGCATGGGGTGTTAATCTTCCTGCCGCTGCAGTTATCGTCAAGGGTACCCAGGTTTACGACTCCAAGAAGGGTGGTTACGTTGATCTTGGAATTACAGATGTTATACAGATCTTCGGTCGTGCTGGTAGACCACAGTTTGAAAGTTATGGTACTGGTATATTGTGTACAACAAGTGACAAGTTGGACGACTATGTCAGACTTCTTACCACACAGCAACCTATTGAGTCCAAACTGAGCGCAAAAATTGTTGACAACTTGAATGCGGAGATCTCACTTGGTACCGTAACCAATGTTGAAGAGGCCGTTAGATGGCTTGGTTATACATACATGTTTGTTAGAATGAAACAAAATCCATTTGGATACGGAATTGATTGGAAGGAGTTGCATGATGACCCTCAATTGTTTGGCAGAAGACAAAAGCTGATTATTGAAGCCGCTAGACGACTTCATTCCCTTCAGATGGTGATTTTCGATGAAAGATCTATGCATTTCATATCCAAGGATCTTGGTCGTATTGCCTCTGACTTTTACCTGCTCAATGAGAGTGTGGAGATTTTTAACCAGATCTGTAACCCTCGTGCTACCGAGGCTGATGTTCTCTCCATGATCTCCATGAGTAGTGAGTTTGATGGTCTTAAATTTAGACAAGAAGAGGCTGTTGAACTGAAACAGCTGCAAGAGACTAAGGCACCATGTCAAGTTGGTGCAGAAATTGAGACTTCGCAAGGTAAGACCAACGTACTGTTACAGTCGTATATTTCTCGTGCCAATATTAAAGATTCTGCCTTGTTTGCTGATACAAATTACGTGGCTCAGAACTCTGTTAGAATCTGTCGTGCCTTATTCTTGATCGGTATCCACAGAAGATGGGGTAACTTTGCTAAAGTTATGTTGTCCATTTGTAAGTCCATTGAGAAGAGAATTTGGTCATATGAGCATCCACTAAGACAGTTTGATATTCAACAACAGATTATGAGACAGATCGAAGCTAAAAATCCGACCATGGATGAGCTACGAGAACTTGAGGCCAATGAACTCGGAGACCTGGTTCATAACATGAAAATGGGATCCGTTTTATATAAGCTGATTGGAAGATTCCCTACTATTTTGATCGAAGCCGAGATATTCCCTATTACTAAGAATGTTATGAGAGTGCACGTTGATTTAGAAGCTGATTTTGTTTGGGATCAGAGGTATCACGGAAATGCTCAATTCTTCTGGGTTCTTGTTGAGGAATCCGATAAGTCAGAGATCTTGCACTTTGAAAAGTTCATTTTGAACAAGAAGCAGTTGAATCATCCACATGAGATGGACTTTATGATCCCATTGGCTGACCCATTGCCACCACAAATTGTCATCCGCGTCATATCAGATACATGGCTTGGAAGTGAATCAGTCCACAGTATATCTTTCCAACATTTGATAAGACCTCATAATGACACACTCCAGACGAAGCTCTTGAAATTGAACCCGTTGCCAATCACTGCCTTGCATAATGATGACATCGAATCGATCTACAAACCAAAGTTCAGATACTTCAACGCTATGCAGACTATGACATTCCACACTTTATACAACACGAGTACTTCTGCATTTGTTGGTTCTCCTACAGGTTCGGGTAAGACTGTTGTTGCCGAGCTCGCTATCTGGCATGCTTTCAATGAGTTCCCTGGCTCAAAAATTGTCTATATCGCACCAATGAAGGCGTTGGTCCGAGAGAGAGTTGACGACTGGAGAGAAAGATTAACTCCAAATACTGGGCACAAAATCGTTGAGCTGACAGGTGATAACATCCCTGCCGCCAACGAAGTCAGGGACGCTAGCATTATTATTACCACACCAGAGAAGTTCGATGGTATTTCTCGTAATTGGCAGACTCGTAAGTTTGTTCAACAGGTGTCGTTGGTTATAATGGATGAAATTCATTTGCTTGCAAGTGACAGAGGTCCTATTTTAGAAATGATTGTCAGTCGTATGAGATATATCGAAGCTCAAACTAAGAGACCAATCCGGTTATTGGGAATGTCTACTGCTGTCTCTAATGCGTTTGACATGGCCAGTTGGCTCGGTGTTAAAAATGGTCTGTTCAATTTCCCATCTTCTGTCAGACCGGTCCCATTGGAGATGTACATTGATGGTTTCCAGGACAATTTGGCGTTCTCCCCATTGATGAAAACTATGAATAAGCCAGCCTTTATGGCAATCAAGGCACATTCTCCAACAAAGCCAGTATTGATCTTTGTTGCTTCCCGTCGTCAAACCCGTTTAACTGCATTGGACTTGATTCATATGTGTGGTATGGAAGAGAATCCACGTCGCTTCCTGAAGATGGACGAAGCTGAGTTGAATGACTGGTTGGTTAAAGTTAAGGACGAAACTCTGAGATTGGCGTTGCAATTCGGTATTGGCCTTCATCATGCCGGTTTGGTTGACAGTGATCGTAAAATTTCACATAAGTTATTCCAAGAGAATAAGATCCAAATCCTTGTTGCCACTTCCACTTTGGCATGGGGAGTTAACTTGCCAGCTCATCTGGTTATTATCAAAGGTACTCAATTCTTTGACTCTAAGATTGAAGGCTACAGGGATATGGATTTGACGGATATATTGCAGATGATGGGTCGTGCTGGTCGTCCAGCATATGATACAAGCGGTATAGCTATTGTGTACACTAAGGAGTCCAAGAAGATGTTCTACAAGCACTTTTTGAATGTTGGTTTCCCGGTTGAGTCGTCCCTGCATAAGGTTCTGGACAACCATTTGGGTGCGGAGATCGCTGCTGGTACTATTAAATCGAGACAGGAGGCAATGGACTTTTTGACCTGGACGTTCTTGTACAGAAGAGCTCATAACAATCCTACTTACTATAGTATTACAGATACTTCCACAGCCGGTGTGAGTGAATACCTCTCAAATCTAATCGACTCTGCAATTGAAAACTTGAAAGAGTCTAGTTGTGTGATATCAAATGAAGACAAGCTGCAGCCAACGCCTTACTTAACCATATCTTCTTACTACTATATGTCGCATAAGACTATGAGGACCTTGGTTGGTCAGATTTCAAACTCCAACACTTTCCGTGAATGTTTGAGATTCCTTTCTGAGGCTACTGAGTATGATGAGTTGCCAACCCGTCACGGTGAAGAAATTATGAACATGGAAATGTCTCAACAGTTGCGTTATTCATCCGATGATCTTGTTGATAGACCGATCTGGGATCCTCATATCAAGACCTATTTGCTTCTTCAGGCACATATGAGTAGAACTGATCTCCCAATTGCAGATTATGTGCAAGATACTGTGACAATGCTGGATCAGGCATTACGTATCTTACAAGCCTATATTGATGTTGCTGCTGAGCTGGGATACCTGAACACGGTGTTGATGTTGATCAAAGTCATGCAGTGTGTCAAGCAAGGATGCTGGTTTGATGATGAGGCTGTCACAGCGTTGCCGGGAGCCGATTTACGCCGTATTGAAGGTATGAATCCAGACGGTGACTTCACTGAAATGTTTGTTTCGCCTGTATCTGGTTCAATTGAAAACAAATCTACCAAGCTTGCAGATGCAGGTTCATTCCATGGAAAAAAATTGGATAACTTTGCTAGCAAATTAAAAGTCAGTACTGCTTTGAGAAAGGATTTTATTCATCACATTTCGAAATTACCTGTTGGTGATTTCTCTGTGGAAAAGAATGATGATTCGATTAAGATCACCTTGAGTCATACCAACTCTCCTGTTAACAAGGACTTCAAGATGCTTCTTGACAGATTCCCAAAGATGCAAAAGGAGTCTTGGTTTGCCATTTTGGCCAATAAAGAAACTCGTGAGCTACTTGCTATTAAAAGAGCAATGCCAATGATGCGTAAAGGTGAAAGAAATGGAGTTGTACAATGCGAGTTGACTATCCGTGAACAATTTTCTGGACAAAATGCCACTGTCATCATGGTCAATGATGCATTTGATATCAGCTACGAGTTTGACCTAACTGTTTAACAAAAATTTAATTCAAATGATCGTCTTTTTTAACATAAAACTAAATAAGAGGGCCCCTCTATGAAGACAAAGAGTGAAATGTGTTACGAGCCCTCGAAAAAATCGAGGGGGGTCATCAGGCGTGCATGCGTGGCCCAACTCCATCACGCGCTGTTTGGCTGCCCATACATAAACCTCCTCCTCCCCCCCTCTTGGGCACACAGACCATTGTTAATTAATCTTCAATTGACCAACAACAAAAGAGCAAAAAAAAAAAAAAATGTCTGTCACAGGTGTTGCATTTACATCACTCACGACAGGATCGGCCGAGTTGTACGAGTCAACCATCCGTTGGTATCGCTCACTCGGCTTCAAACTCGTCCGTACTTATAACCGTTCTCTGGGAAGTTCAACCATTGCACCATGTGGTGCCTCACTTGACTCTTTAAAGGAAACATGGCTTGAGTGTTTCGAGCTCAGTCAGATGTCTCAAGCTGGTGGCCGTGTTCCACTCCAAGAAAGTAACTCCAAGGAGAGTGAAGGTTGCGTTGTGAAGATTCGCCTCATTACAGCAGATGCCGCTGCCGTCTCTGAAGAGCAGCGACTCAATGGTGAGGTTGCATTCTTCTCCACAAATCTTGAGAAGGTCTCCGAGGTGCTTCAGACTCCAATCATTCAGGGATCCCTGGAAACCAAGGACCCATTGGGTAACACTGTGTTATTCGTTGATATCCCAACGCCCTTTGATAACGCTGTCGGATCTGACTTCTTCTCTCAGCAAACATTGGCTGGTGATGAAAAACCATCAAAATCTACCGACACCAAGAAGAAGATCGCTGTTATGACATCAGGTGGTGACTCTCAAGGTATGAACGCAGCTGTGCGTGCTGTGGTTCGTGCTGGTATCTTCCATGGGTGTGATGTTTACGCCGTGTACGAAGGTTACTCTGGTCTCGTTGAAGGAGGTGATCTCTTGAAGAAGATGGCCTGGGAGGATGTCCGTGGTTGGCTAGCACTTGGTGGTACTTTGATCGGTACTGCCAGATGTAAAGAGTTTAGAGAAAGATGGGGAAGACTCAAAGCTGCTAAAAATATGATCACTAACGGTATCGATGCCCTTATTGTGTGTGGTGGTGATGGTTCCTTGACAGGTGCTGATCTTTTCAGAGAAGAATGGCCATCTCTATTGGAGGAACTCGTTGCCACTGGGGAATTGACTCAAGAGCAAATCGGAGAGCACAAGAACTTAACCATTGTGGGTCTTGTTGGATCTATCGATAACGATATGTCCGGAACGGACTCAACAATTGGTGCCAACTCCTCCTTAGAGAGAATCAGAGAGATGGTTGACTACATTGATGCTACTGCTACTTCCCACTCAAGAGCATTTGTCGTTGAAGTCATGGGTCGTCATTGTGGATGGCTCGCTTTGAACGCTGGTATTGCTACAGGTGCTGACTACATCTTCATTCCAGAGCGTGCTGCAAACAGTAAAACATGGAGAGAAGAGCTTAAAGAAGTATGTCATCGTCATAGAGAGAAAGGTCGTCGTAAGACTACTGTCATTGTGGCAGAAGGTGCATTGGATTGTGATTTGAAGCCAATCACCAGTGAAGACGTCAAAGATGTCCTTGTTGAGTTGGGTCTAGACACCAGAATCACAACACTTGGTCATGTTCAAAGAGGTGGTAGTGCTGTGGCATCTGATAGACTATTGGCAACTTTGCAAGGTGTCGAAGCTGTCAAGGCCGTCATGGAACTTACACCAAATGACCCATCTCCATTGATTGGTATCTTGGAGAACAAAATCATTCGCCAGCCTTTGGTTGAAGCTGTCAAATTAACTAAAGAGGTTGCCACCGCCATTGAAAGCAAAGATTTTGATCGTGCAATTTCACTTAGAGACACTGATTTCATTGAGTCATTTGCCAATTTCAATTCTATCTCACTCCATGACGATGGCACGCATGTCCTACCGGCTGACAAACAGCTCAACATTGCTATTGTCCACGTTGGTGCTTCATCTGCTGCTTTGAATGCTGCTACAAGAGCTGCCACTTTATATGCCCTTTCCCGTGGGCATAAGGCATTTGCCATCCAGAACGGTTTCGCCGGCCTGGTACGTCACGGCTCAGTTAGAGAGCTGAACTGGATAGATGTTGAGGGATGGCACAATCGTGGTGGTTCTGATATTGGTACAAATAGATCATTGCCATCTTTGGACTTGGGAACTGTTGCCTTTTATTTCCAGAAGTACAAATTTGATGGTTTGATTATCATTGGTGGTTTCGAAGGATTCACCTCCCTTCACGAGCTGAGCGAAGCTAGATCACAGTTCCCTCAGTTCAACATCCCAATGACGCTTATCCCAGCAACTGTATCAAATAATGTTCCAGGTACTGAGTACTCACTGGGTTGTGATACATGTCTGAACTCTCTTGTGGATTACTGCGACGCTGTCAAGCAGTCCGCTTCGGCATCTAGAAGAAGAGTGTTTGTCGTTGAAGTGCAAGGTGGTCAGTCCGGATATGTTGCCTCATACATTGGTCTTGTTACTGGTGCTGTTGCAGTTTATACTCCAGAAAAGAATATCAACTTGAGAACACTTCAAGAGGATATTGCTCTTTTGAAAGAAAACTACAACTCAGATAAAGGAGAGAACCGTTCCGGTAAGATGCTGATTCGTAATGAAGCAGCCTCTCCAATCTTCACAACTGACTTGATCGCAGATATCATCTCGGAGTCGTCCAACAAACGTTTCGAGACCCGTACAGCCGTCCCTGGCCATGTGCAGCAGGGTGGTGCACCAACTGCTGTTGACAGAGTCAACGCCTCCAGATTTGCTATCAAGTGTTGCAAGTTCATTGAAGAATGGAATTCAAAGATCAATCAAAATCATTTAGATGGCTCTGACAAGGCACTTAGATTCAAATTTGTCGACGGTAAGAAAATCAGTACCGTTGAGAATAACATCGCTTCTGCTTCTGTTCTTGGAATCAAGGGATCTGAGCTGAAGTTCACACAGATTGAGGAACTCTGGAATCATGAGGCAGACATTGTGCTGAGAAAGGGTACTAATATTCATTGGGAGCAGTATAATGAGATTGCTGATGTTCTCAGTGGAAGATTGCTATTGAGAAACAGAGCCGTTGTTGATATTTAATGTGCGTTGAGTAACACTTTATTTGAACACGTGTATGAATAGATGATTTCTATATGTTAGATGAACAAGCTGTAGCTACTCGCTATACACGACGATCAGATTTTACTACACCGTTGATTAAGAATAAAAAAAAGTATTGAATTAGTATAAGATTGCATTCATATAAAGGATCCCACGAGGATCGGAAAGTGTGGATGCTGGATTATCATATCATCAAATAAACTGAGAAGGGTCAACTTCCTTGAAAGATGACTTTCTGGAGAGTTCTGGAAGTTTAAAAGATCCAGATGACTGCACAACATCATTTTCATCAGATGGCTTCTCGGCGACCTTCAGATGAACCTTGGTCGAATCATTTTCTCCTTCTTCTGCTTCTGCTTCTTCTTCAGATTCGGAGTCAGAAGGAGTCGAAATAGATGACCAAGTCTCTGTACTTGAAGGACGGGTTGGATCATCTTTATCTGGTCTCTTGGAGTTAACCTTCTTAGACTTTTTAGTTTTAGAGGAACTTGGAAGTTCAGAAAGTGTAGCAGCATCATCCATGTTGACATCGTCGTCATGAACACGTTCTTCGACCTCAGTCTCTGATTTTGGAATGCTGACAACCAAACGGTTACCAATAATATCCCAAGTGGTATCACCGATCGAGACTTTCTCTTCCTTGAACTTCAAGCTCTTGTGAACGTTATCAACCTCAGATTCTATGGAAAGGACAACTTCGCCATCGGCAGCCTTGTAGCTGACTTCGTAGTGCTTAAAAGCCTTACCAGAGCCGTGTCTCAAGACCTGAACCTGGTAGACAGACTTGGATTCAACAACTCTTATTTCAGATCTAGCAGAACCATTCTTGCTCATTGGATAAAACTCCCTCTGGGCATGGCGACCGTGATGGCCGTGATGACCATAATGACCACGATGACCGTGAGGACCATGGGGACCGTGAGGGCCACTGAACTCGTGGAACTCATGGAATTCATGAGGGCCAGGGCCACGGTGACCGTGGTGACCGTGAGGTCCATGAGGTCCGTGAGCGTGGCCAAACGGTTGAACATCTTCACCTGGGAAACCGCCTCTATGACCGTGTTGAGGACCGCGGTGTCTCATACCAAAAGAGTGGAAGCCTTCACCAGGGAAACCACCTCTGTGGTGGTGGTGCTCGTGGTGGTGCTCATGATGATGGACAGGATGACCAAAAGCGAAAGGAGGTGGTCCTGGGTGTGGGCCTTCCTCGGTGAAGAAAGGCTCTTCCGGCTTCTCAAACTCTTCAGACTCACCATCGGACTCATAGTCAAATGGTGGTGGAGGAGGTGGTGGAGGTGGTGGACAGCCATGGTGGTGAGGACCATGCTCAAATGGTGGAGGTGGACCATGATGCTCGAAACCGTGAGGACCACCAAACTCTCCAAATGGTGGAGGAGGTGGAGGTGGGTGATGACCGTGGTGATGGAAACCGCCTGGACCTTCCATGCCAAAGGCACCTGGTGGAGGACCATGTGGAGGTGGAGGACCGTGAGGAGGACCGCGTGGTGGAGGACCACGAGGACCATCAAAGCCCTGAGGACCACCAAATCCATGAGGCCCACCAAATCCGTGACCGCGCTTGAAGCCAAACTCGAACTGGCCATACTGGCCGTGACGACCACCTCTATGACGTGGTGGCATAGGTGGCATTGAAGGTCCAGCATGTCTCATTGGAGGCTCTTCGAACTCAGCCTGAGAATAACCGAAAGCTGCAAATTCATCGTGGTGACGTCTTGGTCCAAAGCCAAATTTTTCGTGATGGCCATGGCCATGACGATGTCCTTCAAACTGATGAGGGAAGGAAAACATTATTGTGTATGATAAAAGGAAAAAAAAAAAAAAAAAAGGGAAGTCTCTGTCACCGTAGAATATAAGGAGGATATCACCAGCCTTTTCTACTTTTTTTCGGGGACGCTGTGTCAAGTTTATCTGCGGGGTGGCGAATGAAAGCCGACTTCAGAAGCCGAACGAGGCTTGGATGCGTCACGAGGCTTTGAGCAGCTTTTGGCAGAAAATGCATACGAAGAAGGAAAAAAAACCACAAAAAAAAAAGCAGGCGAAGCTTTGAGGAGGGAAAAGAGGCGGCGCAGCGTTGAGTTGTGTGACAGCATTCAGAATAACACCACTGCCATTATTTGAGTAATGGACACATAGAAACCTATTCATTCACATAAAAACTGTTCCTGCGAGGGCGTTTGCCTTTGTCCAGCAGTGCAAAAGCCTAATTTTGAAAGCCGAGATATTCATGCATCTCCGCAGTCTGTGATTGGCCCGGCACGTTTGTCTCATTTGCCGGGAAGGGAGCACTGCATAAACATGCACCCGCGATCCCCGAGAAACCCCCTTAAAGTTCACAGCTAACAATCGGAGCATATGTACCTTGTAGCAAGCGCCACGTTTCAATTCCCGAATTACGGGCAAGAAAGCCCGAAAACTACGTCATATTTCTCTATATCAATGCATTTATTTATACCTACGCTATTAATTGCTTTATGGTCCATGACCTGTGGAATGAAATTAAAAGAGCACTGCCCACTGTATTCATAATGAAACCCTTTTGAGGTAAGTCGATCCGGGCCATAACAAGCAAGTGTGTTTTTTAGCAATGGCCGTTCTAGATGCGCAATAATAAATGTTTTATATGATCTGATTCTTTTTTTTATTACTTTTGGCTACAAATCAATTCTAAGTATTAATGTATTTCACTAAGCATTTTTATCACTTGTCAGTCTTGAAGACAAGAGAAACACCTTCATCACCGGCAGTAATTAACTTGGTACCCTGTTCAATAACAGCAAAATCGAGGATTCCCATGTTGTGACCGACACCAGTGAAGAGTTCCTCTCCGGTTCTAGCATCCCACTTGTAGATCTTACCGTTCATAGAGGAACCAACCAAGAACGGAGTTCCAGGAACGAAACGAACTTTTGTGACGGCATCGTTGATAGCGATGGAATGTCTCTCTCTCCAACTCTTGGCATCAAACAATAAAACAGTTCCTGAAACCATACCCAAAGCCATTAATGGCAAGGTTTCACTAAAGGAAATAGACTCCACAGATCCGTCAAACTCATCTTGATCCTCTTTAAGTTCTAGTACTCTAAATGTTGTAAGCAAAGAACCGGTAGCAACATTAACAATAGCAACAGTACCTTCATTAGAACCAACTGCAAGAACATCGGACTTACCTTGAAGCGCGAGGGAGATCCATGGAGTCTTGACACCTCTGAATTCAGCTTCTGTGAACTTGAAGTTAACTGCAGATGTGTAAGCGTTCCAACCGACTATCGAACCATCGACAGAAATGGTAACTAGTGTTAATGAGTCCAAATCATCAGTGTTAACAAAGATACCAGCTGTACATTCCTCTTGGTGAGAGAATCCAGACATGATCTGTTCCAAATTTGGAGTGATCTGATAAACCCAAACGGATCCATCAGCAGCACCAAAGGCAAATACTGGTTGTGTTGGGTGTACTGTGATCCACACAACTTCTTCAACTTCTTCCAATTCAGCGTACAACTTCCACACTTGACCACCTTTACGGGACTGGTGTACCATAATCTTACCAGCCATGTCACCGGAGATCAAGAATTCACCATCACCTGTGAATCCACCAGCAATGACGGATTCCTTGTGACCCTTGATCTGTTGTGCAAGCTTTGGTGGTTGAGTATGAGAGGTCCACAGATAAAGTGTGTTATCACCACCACCGGTAGCAACCAATGGAAGTTTTGGGTGTGTAAAGACGGTGAAAACAGAGTCTTCATGCTTGTCAAAGTACGTCCATGAGTTATTGGACATGTCAATCTCAATCTGATCTTGTTCGTCACCTTCACCCTCCTCTTGAATCTCTTCCACATCCTCGTCCTCGTCCTCGGATATTGGCTCGGCACCTTCGTTTTCCTCAAGCACCTCTTCAACCTCGGCAGCCTGCACGTATTCTTTCTCTTCCTCTGGGGCACTCATTGCTATATGTTTTTGTGTGTGTGTTTTAAAATCTGTAGGGGTAATTAGTAATAGGTGTACCTTCTGCTTTTTACAATGATGAGATGAGCTCAAGCGGGGCGTGCGCGTACCCAATAAAAATTTGAAGAGTACAAACTTCCGAGGGCAACGATTCTGCTGGAATTCCGACTTCCGGCTTATCGCGGCAGACCCGCAGAGAGCGCAGACGTGTGACATATGCGCACTGTTCAATCAAAGAAAGGGGAACCCATTAAAATAAAAAAAGAAGTTGAAACATTTACGGTAAATTTTGGAAGAACTTTTGCTCTTAAGGTAAAAGGGAAAAGATAAACAAAATGACTCTTCTTAAGGGAAAAATCAGAACCAGAGGGGGCAACTTCATTGACACACAGAATCGCGTGGTTCAACTAAAGGGAATCAACCTTGATGGTGGTTGCAAGTACCCTCGAGTCCCTTACTACCCTTCACATGTCCCAGTGGAGTTTCATGAGAACATATTCTTTGATGGTGATCATGTTTCCTTTGTGAATCGTCCATTCCCCCTAGCAGAAGCTGAGGAACATCTACTGAGAATCAAGAGACTCGGCTATAACACTTTACGGTACGTTGTGACATGGGAGGCCATCGAGCATGAAGGACCCGGGAAGTATGACGAGGACTTCATCGATTATACCATTGAGCTCTTCAAGATAATCGAGAAGGTGGGTGGTCTATACTTATACATCAACCCACATCAAGACGTGTGGTCTCGTTACGCAGGAGGTGATGGTGCACCTCTTTGGACATTGTATGCCGCTGGTATGGATCCAAGACAGTTTAATGCCACTCAAGCGGCAATCTTACAGAATTACTTCCCACAGGATCCAGACTCCTATCCAAAGATGCTTTGGACTACCAACTATCAAAGACTTGCTGCCGGTACAATGTTTGTCTTGTTCTTTGCCGGTCGGGCTTTTGCCCCGAAATGTGTCATCAACGGTATGAACATCCAGGACTACCTACAAGGTCACTTCATTGAATCTTTTGCTTATCTCATCAAGAGAATCAAGCAGAGTACTCCTCACTTTTTCGATGAGATGATTATTGGTGTTGAGACTATGAATGAACCAAGCTCCGGATATCTCGGTATACAGAACATCAATGAGATTCCACCGGAACAGGAATTGAAGCTTGGTACTTGTCCAACTGTGATGCAGAGTATGAAGTTGGGAATGGGTATTCCTACAGAAGTTGATGAGTACAAAATTACGGTTTTCGGTCCCCGCAAAACAGGTTCTTCGTACATTGACCCAGATGGTGCAATTGCATGGCTGGATGAAACAACATTCGATGAACACTACGGGTTTAAACGTGGTCCAGACTGGAATCTCGGCCAATGTATTTGGGCACAGCATGGTGTCTGGGAGCCAGAGACAGAAAGCCCATTGGTTAATGATTACTTTAGTGTCAATCCAAAAACAGGGGAAGTCGTAGATGAGGCCTACTTTATCAGTCATTTCTTTGTTGATTTTTATTCTTCCTACAGAAAAGCCATCAGAAAAGAGATTCCTGATACGATCATTTTCTTACAGCCTCCACCTCTCCAAATTCCTCCACAACTTAAAGGAACTAACCTCATTGACGATAACACTGTATTTTGTGCACACTACTACGATGGTATGTCATTAATGTTCAAAACATGGAACAGAAATTATAACGTCAACACATTGGGTATCATGAGAAAGCGTTATCTTAACCCTGCTCTGAGTATTGTTTTTGGTGAAAACAATATCAGAAATAGTTTCCGTCGCCAGCTTGCAGAGATGAAACAAGAATCGATTGACAATCTGGGCCCGAATATCCCTGTCATATTCTCCGAAATTGGTTCACCATTTGATATGGACAACAAGAAAGCATATGAGGACAACGACTTCTCCTCTCAAACTTCTTCGCTAGATGCATTGGGTTATGCCTTGGAAGGAAGCAATTTGTCACATACATGGTGGAACTACACAGCTGATAATTGTCATAAGTGGGGTGATAGATTCAACTGTGAAGATTTCTCCTTCTGGTCCGTTGATGACGATTTTGATGATGGCACTCTACCTGGCTCAAAGTCATCATCGCGTTCTGGCTCCTCTAGACCAAATACCCCTCTAGAGGCAAGTGATGATTCTACACTTGCAAGCTCCAGTAGTGTGCAGGACTCATCCCCTCTCAAAAGCAAAACAGGAGGGATGGGAAAGAAGGAGATCAGTAATGTTACAACGACCCAAATCATCACCGCTGAGAACACAACTGGTGCTGCTGCTGGTGTAAGGGCTATTGATGCTGTGATCAGACCATATTGTTTGGCAATCAACGGCGAATTCGTCGATGCAGTATTTGATCTCAAAAGACTGAAGTACACTTTGACTATAAATGGTGGTTCTGATCAATCTCTTTCAACAAGGATATATATACCTAGCTGGCATTTTACAACTGAAGCAAGAATCACCGTTACTGCTGGACAGTACGAAATCGCAGATGGTACAGAAATCTTGGATTGGTATCATGGTCCGGGTGAACAGACTCTTGAGATCATTTCCATTGCATCTGCTGATTATTGGCCAAAATCTGATCGTCCATCTTTTTTCTCGTTCTTCTGCTAACCATCTTCATGACAATTTACTTCGTTGCTGTTATCCCGCTTACTATTATATTAGCTTTCTTTCATGACATTTTTTGAATGGCAAATAAACAATATACAATCGCTGTACTATCACCCATAAGATTCAAAATTCGAGATCCTCTTCTTCGTCTTCACGATCACGCTTTCCATTTCTCTCAGACTTCAGCAAATTCTTGACGAAATCGGCAAATAACTCTGTGTACGGTTTCATTGATGTTTTGTCCCAGTTGGATATTTTCTTCTCACCAGAGTCCGAGTGTTCGTTGTCATAGGCTATGAGCTCCCTTTGGATCTGGTGCAAATTTGGGGCTTCCATTGGATTGAAGTCCCAGCTAGCATCAAATGGCACACAAATATTACCAGTACCAGGATGGATACAGAATGGCGATTTCAACAAATGGATCATTTGACGTGTAACTTCAACATCCAATCTTGGGTAAACTGTCTCCAAAATGATATCCTCTTGTGCCTCCGTAACCATTCTCTTCTCCACTGGTTTTGATAATCGTTGTGTCATTTCGCTGATATCTTTGAACTTGTCTAAACTTGATCTCTTTGGCTTGGCCTTCCAGGATTTTTTAAGTTCGTTAGCAACAGTAGAGCTTGGGATTTTCTCCAGTAATTCCTGGATTGCAACGTCATCCTCTCTCCATGGATCCTGTTCTTGAATTATTGTGAGGAAGTCAGGTTTGAGCATAGTGAGAGAACGCTCGATATGAGGATGAAGTGGACGACGTAGATTCAATCTCTTTGGACCTTTGTTTTTCAAAATGTCCAAGTATTCGACTATGGCTCTTCTCTTTGGCTCATCTAGCAGTCTTGCCCTCTTGTCACTTACCCAACAATGTGCACCACGTCTACCTGAGAAGACCCATATCATGTGCTCGAATCCGAAATCTTCTCTGAGTGCAGCGTCCAAAACTTTTGTAGCAGCATTAATGAACTTCCAACACTTGGTACAGATTTTGGTCTTGGAGCAACATGTACGAATCTCATCATAATCTGTCAAATCGATATCAAAAACAAGTTCCTTCTCTAGTGGTTTCATGGCAGATTTTGGTACACTTTTTCTCTTGTTTGGGTTTACCGCGTAGACAGGGCCAACCTCAAAACGCATTGGATTAGCTCTGACAACTGACTGTTTGAAATTCTCCAGAGACTCAAAGGAGTTGTAACGTTGGTATGCACCAGATCTATGTTCATATGCAAATTCTCTCATTGTGAAATCTGGTTGTGGCTTTGGAGAGTGGTTCAACCATTGAAAGACATATCTGAACGGAAGCAATCTTTCATAGTAGAAACGCATATCCTCAGCTGATAGTTCAACTTTTTTAGGACTTGAATCATCTTCTGGGCTTAAAGGTGGTATGAGTGAGCTGGTGGCGATGAGAGATTCATTCTCAATAGCTGGGGATGAGACGAGGTTGGATCTCCCATTGGCATTTGGCTTGATCGGGGAGGAAGCTGGCGATGTCGCAGGGAGAACGTCTGTCATTTCACTTGAGATCGTAGGCATATCACTATGGGTTTCCCAGTGATTCAATATAATGATCTTATAAAGAATCAAGGATTTGTATATGTTTATGACGCGTCTCATCGACGCGTAAACCAAAGCTTCGCGTTTATTCGCGAATTCTGAGTACGAGATGGATTACGTAATGAACACCCAGACACCTATCCCTTACCGAGATCTCTCTCCGCGGTTTTGGGAGGCAAATAAACACCAACGACTTTGCCACACTAAAACGAACAACTTGACGAGAGGGCAAGCACAATTCGTTGAATCAACACACAATGGATGTTATTCTGAGTATCAAACTGAAGGACGCAGTTATCACAGCCACGTCGAAGGCGGTCACAAGAGGTATCTCTGTGCTCAAGGCTGATGACGACAAGACAAGAGCGCTCAGTGAGCACACACTCATGGCATACACCGGTGAACCAGGTGACCAGGTGCAATTTGCCGAGTACATCCAGGCAAACATCCAACTTTATAACATACGTGAGAATTATGAGCTCTCACCAAAGGCCATTGCAAGTTTCACTAGAAATGAATTGGCCAAATCACTTAGATCTAGAAAGCCATACCAAGTCAATGTTTTGATCGCTGGTTACGATGAAAAGAAACAGGAACCATTCCTTAGTTCCATTGACTACCTTGGTACAAACATTGAGCTCCCGTATGCCGCACATGGTTATGCAGCATTCTACACATTCTCTTTGCTTGACCGTCACTATAAATCAGATTTCACTGTCGAGCAGGGCTTACACCTTATGAAGCTGTGTATTAAGGAGCTAGAGACAAGAATGCCAATGGACTTCAAGGGTGTCTTCCTGAAAGTTGTTGACAAGGATGGTATAAGAGAACTTGAATTCTGAACTGGGCGTTAGTTATGTTTAGATCTAAAGTATGAGCTGCAACGACATAATTAGTAGGAAAACTGCGATAAGATTCACTGTAGGTAATTTCTTAGAGGGAAATTGGAGTCCCCACAGAGTTGTTTCAAAGTTCTCTGGCTTGTTTTAATTCTATTTTAGCCGATGACATTATGGATAGAGTGTTATGCAGGCATCCTCATGTCAATGGTAGCTCCACTAATTCAAAAGAGGCCGACATCCGGAGCAGATTGTACTGCAATTATTAGAACTCATGAGTGGACTATATAATTCTGTCGTAGATTTCTGCAGATGTCTCAGTCTAATTGATTGAGAACTGCAGCTATATGCCTTTAATAAATTTAAGATAAGAACGAGTACAACAGCTTCGGCAGCTATATAATTATACATCGAAACCTATAATATAGAGTACAGTAACAAGGTCCAGCGCCATCATTATGATGTGTATACACGAAATAGAGTATATATATAGAACTCATCTCCAAGAATAGGTGGCATCATGAATTGAAGTACGTAAATAACACATTAAAAGAAGGTTTCATCCGGACACCATAAACTAACCCGAACATCTCTAAGCTAATTAGACATCAATAAAAGATAATAGACTATACTTTTCTGGGGGGTTAAGCTTTTGAGTACTATTAGCTCACATATAGGGATAATATGGTACTATTTACACCTGCAAAAGTCCAATTTTCAGGCAAAAAAAAAAATTCTGGTAAATTCATTTCAGTTGATAACTTCAAATTCTCAATTGGACTTACTCTTTTTTGCTCGGTCCAAAAAATTTCATGATCAATTCCCTTCAAAAATGCATTGAAGATGACTAAAACTTTAAGGAGAAGCACATTTAAGAGCTTCTTTTTGCATATGATCATTCCAAAGAATTTTCAAGGGGGTTGGAAAACCATGCCTTTTGATGACCCCAGCTCCTATAAAACGGTTTCGCGCTTAAGGCCCATTAACAATTTGCATCTCTTCACCTTATCCGCTTCAAGAAAAATTATACGTCTCTGTTTACATTTCGATAAACGGTTTGAGCTCAAAGCACACGTTCTCAGCATAGGATGGAGACATTAGCTGACATAAGGAGCTCTATCATAGAGGAATCAGGTGTTGAATCTGAAGATGGTGAGGAACTTGCCAACTTCGTATGCCATCTGCATGAACAATCTACTACTCTAGCAGACTTCAGATCAGCTCTTGAAGATGCTGGTGCAGAGTATCCCCCTGATTTCATAACAAAAGTTTTTTATGCTCTACGACATATCAAAAAGAAACCCTTATTGAAGAAAGAAGAAAAAGAGCCTGTTATACCCAAAGCGGAGCCTACAGTTACTGATAGAATCCTTTCTTTAGCCAATGATGACATCCCAATCAAAAGGGAAGCCAGCAATGGACTTTCAGAGCTTTTGAACGATTTCAAGCATGAAGATGACATTAAGCCAACAATTCACAACAGACCGAGATCTAGGAGTCCTCTACGACGCTCGAGAGAATACAGAGACAGGGATAGAGACTCCAAAAACGCCGATCCAGTTGTTGGTAACATCTATCCAGGAACAGTAGCCAAACTTGCTAATTTCGGTGCATTCATCAGACTCGAAGGTTTTGGAGGCAGAAATGGTCTCTGTCATCTCTCAGCTATCACGGATGGTTGGTTAGACCATCCATCGGATGTCCTTAAACAGAATCAAGAAGTATATGTCCGTGTCAAGGAGCTAAAACCAGATGGCAAAATCTCATTAACGATGAAAGACGTTGATCAATATACGGGGGAACCACTGAAATTGGAGGAAAATACAAGAGGAAGATCGTATGAGATGGATACAAAACCAACAAAAAGACTGACCTCCACCGAACGTTGGGAGATCAGACAACTAATTGCATCCGGGGCTGTTTCTGCTAAAGACTACCCGGGCCTTATGGAGGAAGAGACACAAGAGAGCCAAGATGGTAGAAATCCGGATGAAGAGATAGACGTTGAAGTGAAGCAATCTGTACCACCATTTCTTGCTGGTGTGTCACTTGATTTCAGTAAGGCCGAACCAGCTAAAGTTGTCAGTATTCCCGAGGGCTCTTTAGCTCGTGCTGCGGTCACAGGATCAGCTTTAGCAAAGGAGAGAAGGGAAAAGAAACTGAAGGAAATGAAGGAAGAAAGAGATAAGAAGCTCAGAGAAAAGACTCTTCAATCCACAAGGTCCAATGAGGACCCACTAGTTGATGGTGAAGTCCCAGAGGGGGATGTTGTAGAATATCAGAAGAGAAACAATAAATCCATTGAGTTTGGTAAGAGAGATAAAATGCCATTGAAGGAACTAAGAAAAACCTTACCAGTTTATCAGGTGAGAGATAAGCTTATTCAAGTCGTTAAAGACAATCAGTTTGTTGTTATCGTGGGTGAGACTGGTTCTGGTAAAACCACACAGCTGACCCAATACCTTGATGAATCCGGATTTTCCTCCAAAGGTATTATTGGGTGTACACAACCACGTCGTGTTGCTGCCACTTCTGTGGCCAAGAGAGTTGCAGAAGAGATGGGCGTGAGATTGGGTAGAGAGGTGGGTTACAACGTTAGATTTGATGACAACTCCTCTGAGGTGACGAGAATCAAGTATATGACTGATGGTATGCTTCAGAGGGAAGCCGTGAATGATCCTGATATGTCGAAGTACTCTGTTATTATGCTTGATGAGGCGCATGAAAGAACTATTGCTACCGACATTTTATTTGCATTACTGAAGAAGGCTGCTGCTCGAAGACCGGACTTGAAGGTCATTGTTACATCTGCCACATTAGATGCTAACAAGTTCTCTACTTACTTCAACGGTTGTCCAATTATGGAGATTCCCGGTAGAACTTTCCCCGTGGAAGTGATGTATACAAATGAACCAGAACCTGACTATTTGGCTGGTGCTTTGGATACAGTTATCCATATTCACGTTTCTGAAGGCCCTGGTGACATCTTGGTATTTTTAACAGGTGCTGATGAAATTGAAACATCAGTAGAAGTTTTAAGAGAAAAAGTCAAAGGGTTGGGGGATTCAGCAGGGGAACTTATTGTTCTACCAATATATTCTTCCCTTCCAGCTGAAATGCAATCAAAGATTTTTGAACCTACACCACATGGTTCCAGAAAAGTTATTCTGGCAACCAATATTGCTGAGACTTCTTTGACCATTGATGGTATCTTCTACGTCGTGGATCCTGGGTTTGCTAAGATCAGTATGTATGATCCAAAGCTTGGTATTGACACATTGACCGTGAAACCAATTTCTCGTGCACAGGCAAACCAGAGATCTGGTAGAGCCGGAAGAACAGGACCGGGTAAATGTTACAGATTATACACCGAGTTAGCTTACAAGGATGAAATGATCCAGAATACCATTCCCGAGATTCAAAGACAAAACTTGAGTAATACACTTCTGATGCTGAAAGCAATTGGTATCAATGATTTAATCAATTTTGAGTTTATGGATCCACCCTCAACGGAATCTATATTATTATCGCTTAATGATCTGTATTATCTCAGAGCCATTGATGATGACTCCAGGATTACAGGTATTGGACGTAACCTTGTAAATATACCAGCTGAACCAAAGATCTCAAAGACTTTAATTGAGTCTATTCATTACAAATGTTCCGACGATATGATTACAATTTTCGCCATGCTTACTACGCCGAACATATTCTTCAGACCAAAAAATGAACAAGAAGCAGCCGACAAGGCAAAGGCAAGATTCCACCATCCGCACGGAGACCATTTGACCTATTTGAATGTTTATAGGCAGTGGGTTAGTAATGGATGTAAGAGCACTTGGTGTCGAAACAATTACTTACAAGAAAAGAGTCTCAACAGTGCTCGTCGTGTTCGTGACCAACTTGTCGATATATTCAAGAGAAATAAGTATCCATTATTAAGCTGTGACAGAAATACGAATGCTGTGAGAAAGGCACTATGCTCTGGATATTTCAGAAATGTTGCAAAGAGAGATCAGCAAGAAGGTTACAAAACTCTTGAGGAAGGTACGCAGGTGTTCATCCATCCTGGTTCAAGTTTGAGAAGCACACCGCAATATGTCCTGTATGACACTATTAGAAATACTACAAAGGAGTACATGAATCATGTGACGACTGTGGAGCCACAGTGGTTAATTGAAGTTGCGCCTGAGTTCTTTGAGGCCAATGGGTCTAAGACTCAGGCTAAGCGGAAGGCCGAGAAGATTGTTCCGTTGTTCAACAGATACAGCAAGGACCAAGATGATTGGAGATTGAGTGGTACACCGGGAGCCGGTGGTGGTAAGAAGAGATTTAGAGCGTAATGAAACTAATGATAAATGATATAGACCTATAACAAAAATAGTTAGAAAGATAAATGTCTTCCTTATACAAAATGCATTGGCATCTGCATCGGCATCGCATCTGCCATTTAAGCACGTGTCAGTAAAAAGCATGCGCCAGGGTCACATAACCCCCTTTTTCAAAGCTGGTTACCCGGCCTGAAGTGTCCGCCCAAATCAACGAAAACAAGTGAGGCGGCTTGACGCCGGGAAATTGTGGGAGGTGAGACCGAAGAAGGAGAGCTTTACAAAACAGGAAAGTCGTAAAACCAGGTTTTAAGAACAACATTCGCATAACCAAAAGAGACGGGTTAAAAAGAGGAGTCCACGGATTTTCAACCATAGCACCGTTACACTTATAAGAATACACAGTTTGGCCACAGCGGTATCTCGAATTGCCACCACGTTAAAAAAAGGAAGCAACGACACGCTGAAACTCCACGAACATTGCAGTTTTAGAATTCGAGTTTAAGAGCATTGTGATCTTTTTCTTACGGCATCTATACACATACAAATAACTCATTCACATTAACACACAACCACATATATAACGATGGATTTGGATTCTGATGTACAGATGGAAGACGCCATTGAGCTCGACACCAGCTTGGAGGAAGAAGAGGGAAGCTCCTCTCAAGGGGAATTTGCATTCAACCAACCATTCCAGCCAAAAGAGGGTCCATTACCCGAGTTATCTTCACAGTCGATCAATCAGCTCGATGAATGGATTGAGCACCTGAGTAAATGTCAACCATTGAGTGAGGAAAACGTGAGAAGATTGTGTAAGATGGCCATTGACGTATTGCAATTTGAAGAGAATGTTCAACCGGTCAATGTACCAGTTACGATATGTGGTGATGTCCATGGTCAGTTCCATGACTTGATGGAGTTGTTCAAGATTGGTGGTCCATGTCCAGATACAAACTACTTGTTCATGGGTGATTATGTCGATAGAGGTTATTACTCTGTTGAGACTGTCAGTTATCTCGTTGCAATGAAGGTGAGATACCCAAACAGAATTACAATCTTGAGAGGTAACCACGAATCTAGACAAATCACACAAGTGTATGGTTTCTATGATGAATGTTTGAGAAAATACGGCTCTGCCAATGTTTGGAAGCTATTTACGGATTTGTTTGACTACTTCCCAATCACCGCGCTTGTTGACAACAAAATCTTCTGTTTGCACGGTGGTTTATCTCCAATGATTGAGACTATTGACCAAGTTCGTGAACTTAACAGAATCCAGGAGGTTCCACACGAAGGTCCAATGTGTGATTTGCTTTGGTCAGATCCAGATGACAGAGGTGGATGGGGTATCAGTCCAAGAGGTGCTGGTTTCACTTTTGGCCAAGATATCAGTGAACAGTTCAATCATACTAATGGTCTCAGTTTAATCGCTAGAGCTCATCAGTTGGTAATGGAGGGTTATTCTTGGTCTCATCAGGAGAGTGTTGTCACAATTTTCTCCGCACCAAATTATTGTTATAGATGTGGTAACCAAGCCGCCATCATGGAAGTTGACGAACAACATCAGAGACAATTTTTGCAGTATGATCCAAGTGTAAGACCAGGTGAGCCAACTGTTACAAGAAAGACTCCAGATTACTTTTTGTGATGTCCCCGTTCTTGTCTAATGATGATTATGAGAAGATGTGTTTCATTTAATCCAAAGCAAAGTTTTATCTACATTCCACACACATATTTTATGATTTGATCTGTTTCCTATGATTTCCGCCCCCCCCTTGTCCCCTTAAATGAGTTCTGTCTGTCATTTCCACTACACTTCCATTTTTTTTTATATATCATTTTTTCTTTTAAGTATTAATCTTTTTTCAGTGTTTTCTTTTATGTTGCATCTAAGAATGCTATTAGTCTTTGAGTCTTTTATTATAAACTTTTTTGAATATTTCAAAACTTACTCTTCGATTGCAATTTCTTTACTCTGTCATTTGCAATATCACACATTGCCCTAATGGCATCCTTGACTTCTTGTTCATAGTCACCTCTTTCAATTCTTAATCTGAAATATTTTTTAACTTCATCTCTTCCCCTTCCATTAACAAATAGTACAAACTTCAATCCAGGGTATTTTGCTTCATATTCTTTGTTTAATAATGTGAACTCTTTAACGGTGTCATCACCTTGAAGACTCTTTTGTTCAACTGTCGAATGTTCCGAAAGCTCAGTACCTCTAGGTAATCCCAATCTTGGATGTGATGATATAATGTCCTTTGTCAATGAACTATGTGGGTCCAAAAGGCAAAATCTTGTATAAGCAGCCTCAATGAATTCAGGAAACGAGGTGTAAGACTGATTGAAGAGTGGTTTGAGGTAATCCACAATGGTACTATGAGGCTCAAATAGGTTGTTTAATAGCTCAGTTTGTTGAGAATCTGACAACTCAGATAGAGAAGATAAAGGTGGAAGTGAATATGACATATTTTAATGGAGAACAACAAAGATATAGAAAAGTTTGGTTTAAGGAATCAAAGAAAGAAACTCTTTTTCTTTCATAAAATCCTCCTCCTCCCCCCCCTCAAACTGCACCGGAAAAGGCCGAAGAGCTCTGATAAGCGTACACAGATCAGAATCGCGCACACAAACCGGCTTATTCTTTGGTGTAAGCCAAAATCCTATATGACTTCCCGAATGGGAACTCAAGAAAAAAGACATTCCGAGCTCCAACCCCCCCCCTGAGAGTGCGCGACACGATTCTGATGACGTCGCGTTTCGACCCCTTGTGCCTCTCTTCTCCAACGCGCGACACCAAAACACTTCAAACATTCCGATTTGTCAATAGGAGTAAATTACCCTTTTGTGTCTCTCTCCACCTTTCAGCAAACAAGAAGAAGTAAGCTCTCAATGTCATCGAAGAACGTGGACGATCTCATTCCTGAAGACGATTCCTACAAGCCTTCAGCCAAGAAGTCTGTTGCTGAATACGCACAATTGGACGCCGAAGATGAATCTCTTCAGAAATGGAAGAGATCTCTCGGTCTCCTCGGTGGTGAGCCATTACCTGTCGAGCCAAATGATGACCGTAAAGTGGTGATCTTGGAGATGGCTTTGATTGTTGATAACAACGACCCAATAGTCGTTGACCTTACAAAGGAACAAACGCTCAAGGATTTGACCATGAGTAAGAACTACTTTAAGATAAAGGAACGTTCCATTTACAAACTCAGAATCAAGTTTAAGGTGCAACACGAGATCGTCACAGGAATTAAATACCTTCAAGGTATTAAAAAAGCCGGTATTCGCGTGGATAAGGTTGAGGACCCATTAGGATCCTATGCCCCAAACACTAAGGATAAGCCATTCTATGAAGTTGTTTTACCAGAAACAGAAGCACCATCTGGTATGTTGGCCAGAGGTACGTATTCTGCTCAATCCAAGTTTGTTGATGATGATAAAAACACTCACTTGACACTCAACTGGGGTGTGGAGATAATCAAAAACAAATAATCAACACACTCCGTTTTCTATTCAGTTTTATTTACGGGAGAGAGAGGCGTCCCTGGCTGTATATATAACACTAATTTAATGTAATTCTCACGCAATAATGTACAAAAAAAAAAAACACTCTACTCGATAATAATATAGCTCAAACTGAGGTTCTATTCAGAAAAGATATCACAGATGCAAGCTGCACATTTGTTCGTAAACTTCGTTAAAATTTGGTACGTTTCTCTCTCTCCACTTTCAATTTAGGTAGCCTCTTCTGTACCATTGGCATCAGCCTCAGCATCCTTCTCTTTGTATACTTTGTTTTCGACATTACCATTACGGTAGCTGTTATAGTTATTACCATGACCATTGTTTCTGTTGTTTCTGTATCCATTGTTGTTATGGTTCTTCTTTCTATGTCCCCCAGAGTTATAAGGCACTTGGTTGTAGTAAACCGGTTGAGCACCATAGGCCGAAGTGTCATATATGATTGGTGGATAACCTTGGTTAAAGTAGTACTGTTGTGGGATGGAACCAGGATTGACGTGTGGGATATTGGCAGGCAAGTATCCTCCATATGGTTGTAATGGTTGTGATGGAAGGGAACGTGGTAATGATGGTGAATGATTGTTATTCATCGATAAATTCTCCAAATCATCCACCAAGTCCTCATCCACTTCATCTTCACCACTTTGGAAAATACGTTCACGAGCCTTTTGATATTCAAATTCTCTAGTTGCACGTTCATTGGCAAGAGTCTCTGCATCTTTCTTTTTACCATCATTTGCCAATTCCTCATTACTCGTTTCACCAGAGGATTCATGTGGACTGTCACTTCTTTTCATAAGTTTAATCGGAACTGTTGGTGTCTTACCATCATCTGTAGCCTCTTCAGTTGAAGGGGTCTCCGGTTGATGATTTTGTCGACGTTGTTGCTGGCCATTGTTCTTATTATTGTTGAACTGACGGGTAGGGTAGCGGTTACCAGCTGGGTAACCACCTTTATGTAATGGCTGTTGTGCATATGGCATACCTTGTATATAGCCATATTGAGGAGCAAACGCATACCCCATTGGAATAGCCACTGGTGGAACACCCGGTGCTGGTGCTGAACCTGGAGGATACATAAACTGTTGTTGTTGTGGGTGCATTATCATAACCTGTGGATCCATTGGGATTGATACCAAAGGCATTGGTACGGTTGGATCACTACCAAAGTTCTTGTATACAACAATGGAGTTACCTTCCTTGTTCAAAGTATGGCCGAGACCATAATATTCAGCAGTTTGGTGAGTCAACAGTCTATAATAGGAATTCATAGGTCTGAGTAGATATGAGTCCGTATGTGATGTTATAAAAGTCAACAAGTCCTTTTCCAATCCAATAATGAACGAGCGATCCTTTACAGAGAACAATGCCACTCTGAGGGCCGGGGAGATCAATGGTTGTCTCAATGGACCTGGTGATCTCATTTGAGCTTGTGGTTGCGGTACAATTGGTCGCATTGAAGCAACTGGGGAGGATTCAATTGTATTCTCTGGTGCGTTGACCAAAGATGGATCGGTTTTCATACCGTCCTCTTCTTTTGTAATTGTCTCTTTTTGCACTGCAGTCTATATTCATGCGTTAGTTTCACCACTTGTTCGTCGAATCTCAAGAAAGAGCAAGACACAATGAATGTGTCATCATCTTCTAGCAAAATAATTGAAGACATACCATAATTCCAGCGTATCACCTTCTCTTTTAAGGTGACCAAAAAAAAAAGAGCCGACAAGCTTCTTCTAATTCTCTGCTTTTTTGTCAACAAAGAGATTCCTGCTTTGTTGTTCCCTTTGTTTGCGATGGGCTTTTTTTTTCTCCTATGGGTTTTTCGTCCAATTTTCGTTCTCGAGGCACACTTACCGAAACTGGGCGTAGATTGGCGTCAAGGGATCCACCCTGTTTCCTAAAATGGAAATTTCGCAAAAAAGACCCAAAGAGTGTGCGATAAATCGCGTAGCGCGATTGAAGTGTGCGCTTTTGAGAGGGTTTTGAGAGGCCTCATAAAGCAATTAATGTATGGAGAGAAACATTAAGACAGATCAAAACAGATATTTTGTATTAAAAGGAAAAAAAAAAAACACAGTCACAGATTGAAACTGAGATCAACTTGCTAAGAACGGAACTTTTTTTCTTTAGCCGCCAGTTCAATCGTTCATCTTTTCGCCTATAAAGTCATTTTTAACCATAGATTACGGCAAAACTACAGAAGGAGCACAGATTCAAATGTCAGAATCAATTGATGAGATCAGAGCCAAGAGACTGGCCAAACTTGGTGGCGCCCCATCGCAGACACCATCACCAACGCCTAAGACCACAGAGAACCCTGTTGTAAGCAGCGCCACCGGTCCAAGCGCCCCGCTAAAGGCGCCAACAACACCCATCAGACAACAGCCGTCACAGGAAACGGTGACTTCTTGGGCCAATAAAGAGCTGTGTCATATCTTGGGCGCTACATTGGATGTTGATGCTGCTGTTGATGGGTCAATTGTTTTCTTGGAGAGTACTTTCACAGACCTTGTGGAGGAGGGTCAGGACCCTGTTTTCACCGTATCAACGGTTGATCGTGCTATCATTGAAAGATTAACAGAGATTGGTACTCCAAACCCATTCAAGTACCTAAAGGACGCATGGTCTGCTACAAAGCAATCGAAGAGACTGATAAAGACAAAAGACCCACTTAGAGAGCAGAAATTGGAAATCTTGGACGAGGTTGAAAGATTGACATCATCGTATGGTTTGGTCTCTTTTCAGATTGCCGATATGTTTCTTAATGGTGACGTGAAGATTTTCCTTAAGGACATTATTGGTAACCAGAACAGTTATACAGATTTCTTGGTACAGATCATTGGTCGTGCAGAGGAAGAGGGAACTCTGATTGACTTCCTTAATATCTTCATCCCAAACCTCTCCAAGTTGATCCTCAACATCGATTTGAACAACCAGCACTACCCACTTATCCTCAACATCTTCCAGTTGTTCCTTAGTGAGAAAAGCGTTGCAGCAGTCTTCACAGAAATTGAAGGCTTCAAAATTACAGATCCAAGCATCGAGCCATCAAAGTTTGAATTAACAACGGTTTTGGGTCCTATTTTCAAGCTTTCACCACTACAGGAGACAGTGGCAACAAGCGTCTTTGATAGAGGTGTGGAACAGTCAAAGCTTAAAATCCAACAAGCGGGTCAAGCCCTTCAGGCAGAACACACAGTTCTTATGGATAGGCTCTTTTTCATTGTTGATAAGATTATTAGAGGTTCCACACAATCAAGAACTGATATTCTTGAATATTTTGCCACAATTATTAATAAGAACCATCTGAGAAGAGGTGATCATGCCGATATGAGAAAATTGTCTTCCAATGCATTTGTAACAAACATTACACTAGTGCTGGTCAAACTGTCTTTACCGTTCACAGATGCTTCACTCTCTAAGATTGATCGTATTGATGTGAACTATTTCCAAAGATCTACACAGTTACTCGATATTATGGAAGAAACAAGAACAAATTCCACTGCAACAGAAGCAACTGAATATTACGAAAACAATAAGACTAATGAGAAACCACACTTCATCTCTGATTGTTTCTTCTTGACAATGGCATATTTGCATTATGGTATCGGTGGTACTCTACTTTCAGAAACAAAGTTGAAACGTCAAATCAAGCAACTTCAGGCAAACATTAACCAAGTTAAGAATACAAAGAATCATCCAAATCCAATGATGAGACTAGCACATCTTCAATTACCAAAGATGGAGAAACAACTACATGCACTCATGGCCCAAAAGGATGCAATTCAGTCATTCTTCACCCACAAGGAGCTTCACCTTGAAGTATTTGACTTTGTCTCTGGAGCTTGTGCATTCTTACTCAGAGCAATTGATCCAAACCACAGCTACCCTAATGGTGAACTTGTTCTGCCATTGGTGCCAGACGTTACAGGCGTGGAGAATGTTGATAATGCGGAGTATTTCCGTGCCCATGCCCCTACCCCATTCAAGTATTACCCAGAGTTTACAGTTGAGGGTATCTTGAATTACACATCCCACATTTGCAAATACACACAAAACCCAATGATGAACAACGGTCGTCTTTCGACCTTTGTTGAGTTTTCCGTGACGTTCTTGCGTTGTCCAGAATTGATTGGTAACCCTCACTTGAAGGGTCGTGTCGTTGAGGCACTCTCCATGGGAGCCTACGAAATGTATGAGGGAAGACCAGGATTCATGATGGAGATCTTTGACACCAACCCGTTGGTGACCAAGAACTTATTATACGCCCTACTGGACTTTTATGTCGTTGTGGAGAAGACTGGTTCTTCGACTCAGTTTTACGATAAGTTCAACTCCCGTTACCGTATATCCGTTCTCTTGGAGCAGATTTGGAAGAATCCATTGTACAAGAGACAAATGATGTACCAGAGTGAGAACAACGAGGAGTTCTTCATCAGATTCGTTGCCAGAATGTTGAACGATTTGACCTTCTTGTTGGATGAATCTTTAAGACATCTGGCCGAGGTTCATAGTGTCCAACAGGAACTGGAAAATAGACAGAAGGGTATCACCACACTTGACGGAACAGATGAGGAACTACAAAATAGACTTTCAAGCAGTGAAGATCATGCCTCTTCAGATCTGGGGTTGGCCAACAAGAGTATTGACTTGTTTGGTATGTTCACAAAAGAGGTTCCAAAAGCATTTATCAAGCCGGAGATTGTTGGAAGATTAGCCAGTATGCTTGACTACAATCTGGATGCCCTTGTTGGACCAAAGTGTACTGAGTTGAAAGTTCGTGATCCAGAAAAGTATAAGTTCAACCCAAAAGAGTTATTAGTAAAGATCTCTAGAGTGTTTGTGTACTTGGCAAACGAGCCAGACTTTGTCAAAGCAGTCGCCCAGGATTCCAGATCTTTCAAGAGATCACTGTTCACTAGAGCAGAGGAGATTATTGGCCGTTGGGGTCTGGAGTCTGCTGATTTCCTGAAGCAATTGGCTGAATTTGGTGATGCTGCTGAGGCTACTAGAATCTCAGAAGAGCAAGACGAAATGGAGCTTGGTGAGATTCCAGATGAATACCTGGATCCTTTGATGTTCACATTGATGGAAGATCCTGTGACTCTGCCATCTTCAAAAGTTAACATTGATAGATCAACCATCAGAGCCCATTTACTCAGTGACTCGACAGATCCGTTCAATAGAATGCCTTTAAAATTGGAGGACGTCATTCCAAATGAAGCCTTGAAGAAGGAGATCATGGATTTCAAGAAGAGTAAGGGCGATGCCACTATGACTGATGTTTGAGTCTTGCTTTAACTAGACACGTTTTTAATTTTAATTCTTGCTTTATGATGTCCCTACCCATTTACATAAACAGTATACTACGAATATAACATAATTAGATTTCAAATCAAAAACCCTATCATACCTTATATTAACAACAAGAAATTAAGTTCAATTTAAGCCTTGATAGCGTACTTTCTCTGTGGGAAAGCGATCTGCTTCTTCTGCTGCTTCAAAGTGATCTGGGAAGCCTCGAACTTGGTGAGCTTTCTTCTCAAAGCTCTGGTCTTCTTGGCTCTCAAGTCCTTTGGCTGGTACTTCTTACCGGCGTAGAAGGCTCTGACAGACTCTCTCTGGTTGAGGTTGATGATGGTCAAGACACGGGCAATGTTCTTTCTGACAGTGTTGATCTTTGGAAGAGATGGTCTCTGCAACTTCTGGACCTTCAAGGAAGCCAACTCCTGCTTGAGGGCAAGGAGCTCATCCTCCAACTGCTGCTTGGACTTGGTGCGCAATTCGTAAGCTTTCAAACCGGCCTGAGATGAGTTGTTAGTATAACTGAATTTTTCTAAACAGTGGTATCAGTTGAGTTTTTCAAAGAGTAAGTATGAGCAGTGACTTGAGAAGGATGTTACTGTTTGAACTGGTGAAGGAATATGCGTTTGGTTTTGTTATTCACACCATTTTGACCTCGGTGTCTTTTGTTGAATGAGTTTTGCAAATTTTGTGTAGACTTTCAGATGGGAAGATTATTAAGTTGTATAGCTTCTATGTTTCCCACGCTGTATGTGGTGAGATATACAATCATATAGTCCTTTATTGTCATAAACTCTTGATGTTTCCTTGGTGTATCTTTATAGTTTCCGTATGAGACATTGAAAAGTTTCCGTGTATATGAATATGATGGTTCCTTTTTTTTCTAGTCGATGCCCCTCTTGATATTCTTCGATCATAACTCGTTCTAATGCCACTTATTACTCCATATATGACATACCATTTTTGCTTTGTTGAATGTGAACAATCTGTTGTTGACCTGTGTGGTAGGCTTTGCCTCAACTTTTTTGGTGTGTAAGTTTTTCACTCGCACAGCACTGGCGGGTGCCCACTCGGCAAACCTGCGAGGGAATTCGCGAAACGAAGTCACACTGAGAGCGAGTCGCGGGCACAAACTGGTGCTTCAGTGCTGGTTCGCGCAACATACAAAGGTGAAAAGTTCGCGGGAGGCGCTGAGTGAGTGGTGTACAGGTGTTTCCCGTCTGCCCTAATACACGTGACTGATATCAGGGCAACCTTCGGGTTGTGTTTTTTTTTATTTTTATTTTTTATTTTTATTTTCAATTTCAGATTTCCAACGGTGCTGTCGATCTGACAGGGGGGGGGGGGCGGTGTGTGTATCTGCTTGAGTGTATGCAGAGATAGCGAAGGTGTTATCAATGTAGGATTGCACCAGAGG
This sequence comes from Petasospora bimundalis, assembly GCA_030569745.1. Lineage (NCBI taxonomy): Eukaryota > Fungi > Ascomycota > Saccharomycetes > Phaffomycetales > Wickerhamomycetaceae > Petasospora > Petasospora bimundalis. The sequence continues at coordinate 101,982 of JAJMLR010000032.1, forward strand.
CTTTTGGTATATAATACAATTATAAGTACGCTTCAGCAACATTGAAAATAATAGATGGCACACGACCTATCAATGTGTATACGAACTATGAGCGTGTGTTTTTCTTTTTAAAGTTGTAGTTTACAGGTTCAAATATTTTCTAAATCCTTCGATAAATCTTTTTTAATATGGAGCTCTAATTCTGAGTCATTATACAACAGATCTTTCTTTTTCATTTGCTATCAAAACAAATTCTTTATTCAGGTTAAAAGTTATATCATTAGGAAGGTAAAAGGGAAAGATGTTGGGAGAGTAGAGTAGGGTGAATGGAGAGAGGTTAATAAGTGGGGTAGGGAGAAGTATAGAGTTGTCATTCACTCTGATTATTTAAGCAGAGTTCTTCAAGTTTGTACTCAACCATTCCAAACCTTCGTACAAACCATCACCGGAAGTAGCACAAGTAGACTGAATGTACCATGGACGCTGTCTGATGGAGTGCAAGCCCAACTTTTCTGTGATCTCGGCAGCGTTCATAGCGTTTGGCAAATCTTGCTTGTTAGCAAAGACAAGCAACAAAGCATCACGCAACTCATCCTCGTTAAGCATTCTCTGCAATTCATCACGAGCCTCAGCAATACGGTCTCTATCGTTAGAGTCAACAACGAAGATGATACCCTGAGTGTTCTGGAAGTAGTGTCTCCACAATGGACGGATCTTGTCCTGTCCACCGACATCCCAAACGGTAAAGGAAATGTTCTTGTACTCAACTGTCTCAACGTTGAAACCAATGGTTGGGATAGTAGTAACAATCTCACCAAGCTTCAACTTGTAAAGAATGGTGGTCTTACCAGCAGCATCAAGACCAACCATCAAAATTCTCATTTCCTTGCGACCGAAAAGGCCCTGCAACAACTTGGAGATTGACAAACCCATCTTTTTTTTTCTATGTTAGTATATCTGTTTAGTTCTGTAATTGGAATCTGTTTTCTTTGCATTTTCTTGTTTTGATCTGTGCCGAAATCGGAAATCTTGATAGAGGAAAAGTGGGCGAGAAGAAATGACGCGATAAGACGCGTCTTGAGCAAGAAAAAAAGGTACACTTCGATGGTAATCAAAGTCTTTCCGATATCTTAAGGATCAATCAATCAATGTGTTCAAGTGGTCAAGTGACTTTGGAGGTTGTTGGTGACTATTGAAGCATCAGATCAACAGTGTAATTGCTTCTTCCCAAAACCCACCGATAAGCCCTGATTTTGGCCAATCGTTTCATAATGCACAATCCCCCTCTCAACCGGGAAGAAAAAAAGAAATTCACACAAATAATCAATTGATCTCAATAACCATTGTGAATCTCCTAAAGTATCTTTTCCCCCCCCACCCCAATTCTGGTGTTGTGTGTTCTTAGTCATCTTCCATCCTTACAGGAATAGGGGGGGAAGGGGGGCAGGGTGGATTCACCAGTCAAAACAAAACAACAGAAACATCAACAAAAACGTTTCAAAATTGATTCAAAAGAGGGATCAAACGACGAAACCAACACAAATTTTGAGATTCCAATGGATTCAATGACAAATTTACTCACTTTTTGTGTATCTTGTTGTTCGTATATAACACGTTAGGGTACCGTTGTTGTGTTTGGTGGGCGGGAAACTTGGGAATTTTTCTTCGAGGAGACGTGGCGAATTTCGGCCGGGGCGAAAATTCGCGGTAGAGAAAGGTAGGGTAATACTGCTGATCACGTGATCACATATACATATCTATCTATGTATTGGAAGGTACTCTACTATAAAGTTTATAGAAGTTATATAGTTATGCAATTATATAGTATACCCAAATCTCTCTTTTAATTTAACCATAGATTTCCCAAAATCTTTCTCTCTTTCTCTCTTCTTTTATATTTTGTGTTGTTTTTTCATATCTCATTTGCAAAAGACCATAGCCAGTTTTGTTTTAGTTAGTATCATTTACCAACATTGATCTTACAAGTTGAATACTTTTGCAATGCTCTTAAGAAGATTGCATAAGTAACATCTTCATTATCAGGTTCCCAATAAAACTCTGTTAATCTTATATGCCAAGGTGGATACTCTTGAAGATCTAAGCTTGGTGAAAATAAAATGATCAAATCAGGCTCATCTCCAATCAATTCTGTTAGTTCTTTATCAACTAATGAAACGGTAACATCCTTTGGTGATATCTCTTTCTTAACGGCTAATTCTGCCATCGTTCTTGTAAGTTCCACTATAGTATGCTTTCCATCATCAACAGCTAATAATGAAATTTCAATAGCCATATCACTGCATTTATATTCCTCATCTAAATCATGATTCAATCCATAGAATGATAAATTCATATGTGGGATCTTAATAACAAATGTTGGTACACAACTTGCAGTAAAATAATCACTTAACTTCTTATAAATTGCTAAACGGAGATCTTCAATGTTAAACTTCAAGATACCATCATACTCATAAATCGATAAGATTGGAATACCAGCAGCAACTGTCCATGCAACTAATTCAGATGCATCATTTAACATACCATAATAACCACCACCTTCAGTCTCTTCCGGTTTACATTCCAATATAGCAGAAAGACGTTTTGGAAGCTTGGATAACTTATTAACATCATCTCTAATTATTTGTGGAGTCTTTGCAGGATTATAAGCCAAATTTAAGAATTTGATTCTAAATTTGTTCTGTGAGTATTCAACCATACGAATGATTGAATAAAGTGAATAGACAATCAACAGGATAGTATGATAAATGTAAAACACCAAACGACCATTTAGTGAAGTATCTTTACTCTCTAATTGAGAATATTGACGAGATTGAAGCTTCTTATCATACTTCTTTGTTAAATTATCATTAACATCGATGCTCTTCAAGGAGTCACTCATTTGCTTCTTAATAAAATCTTCACCAGACAACAGTTATTGTAAAAATAAAAAAAAAACACAGAAGCACGGATAAAGAGACCCTAGACAACCAATTGCTTCAGCTGTTACACAAATAACAATGAACAGCCCTGTGTTTCTCCTTTAAAAATAACAAAGTCGGTGAAATATCGTCAACGTGTACCGATGGAGAGTGCCCCTTCTCATCCACCCAAATTATATTTTCGCGAAAATCAGTCACAGTGCCACATAACCATCAAATCAAGGAGCAGTGCCGCATAACCGCATGATGATCAAAGTAAATTTCGCGAAAGCGGAGAAGGTGCTCTTATAGATCAACACCATTTGATACTTTTGAAGATAACGTAAGAAAATAGGAGGTATCTCTTGTGTATTATAACTGAAAGGTATTCTGCCCTATCCACTATTGGAGAATATCTCTTTATCTCCCGCTTTTTTGGTGCTTTTTTGGTGGTTTTGCAACAGAGTTGAGCAAATAAGTCTTCTCTCACACTCAACAGAAACCATTATATCTTACTACAAACCTGTGGCTTGTTGAGTACAAAGATGAAAGTTCATTGGATCAGAAACGTCTTTACAGAACCAGAACATGCAGTTATGGTACCCGGTGCTCAGCGGCAGTCTATTGCCATGTCATTAGCAGTTGGTATCATAGCTGCACTTGGTGGGTTCATATATGGTTATGATACTGGTATCGTTAACAGTATAAGTGAGATGAAATACGTACGATATGAGTTTGCTGGTAATAAAATAGCATTCACTGCAAAGGAGCAGAGTATTATCACTGCTATATTATCATTAGGTACATTTTTTGGTGCTTTAAGCGCACCTTTATTATCAGATACATTTGGTCGTCGTTTTGCTATTATCATCTCCAACTTCATAATATTTATCATTGGTAACATCTGTCAGATATCATCAACTACCATACCACTTCTATGCGCTGGACGTTTTATTACAGGTATTTCCGTTGGTATAATCTCGGCAGTTGTGCCACTTTATCAAGCTGAAGCATCTCCAAAATTTGTTCGTGGTGCTATCATTTCCACTTACCAATGGGCCATAACATGGGGTTTACTCATATCAAGTGCAGTGTCCCAAGGTACCCATTCTGTTGATACCTCGGCGTCCTATAGGGTACCCATTGGCTTACAATTTTTATGGTCTTTGATCCTTGGTTGTGGTATGCTTTGGTTACCTGAATCTCCAAGATTTTACGTCAGGAAAGATGATCTAACTTCAGCTGCAAAGTCATTATCAAGACTAAGACGTGTTCCTTCAAATGATCCAGGTCTTATTGAAGAGCTTGTTGAAATCAAAGCTTCTCATGATTATGAATTATCATTTGGTTCTCATTCATTTGGTGATTGTTTCAAGAGTGATAAGGCAAGACCTCATCAGTTGAAACGATTAATAACTGGTGTTATACTACAGGCCATACAGCAGTGCTCAGGTATAAACTTCATCTTTTATTACGGTGTTAACTTCTTCACAAAATCAGGTGTTTCGCAATCTTATATCATCTCGTTGGTCACATATGCTGTTAATGTCGCTTTCACTATTCCTGGTATTATGCTTGTTGAGACCATTGGTAGAAGAAAGATCCTAATTATGGGTGGTTTGTTAATGGGTGTTGCAAACTTGATCATCGCCATAGTCGGTGTCTGCACAAATTCTGTCATTGCCAATAAAGTGATGATTGCATTTGTATGTATGTTCATTGCTTCATTTGCAGCTACTTGGGGTCCTGTTGCCTGGGTTGTCACTGGTGAGATCTATTCATTGGGTGTACGTGGTAAATCGGTGGCTATCACAGCTGCAACTAATTGGTTAGTGAATTTCGTGTTTGCTTATATTACACCTTACTTGGTTGATACCGGTAAGCATACTGCTGCATTAGGCACTAATATCTTCTTCATTTGGGGTGGTTTCAACTTCATTGGTGTTTTCTTTGTCTACTTCATGGTTTATGAGACCAAGGGTCTATCTTTAGAACAGATTGATGAATTGTATCGTTCATGTCCAAATGCTTGGGTTAGTGGTAATTTCAAAGTACAAGTGATGAATTTCAATAACGATGAAGAGATGAATCATGAAATGACAGATTTAACAGATGTTGCTAAATCATCTAATGGATCAAGTGGTATTCCAAGTTCAACTGAATCAAATAGAGATCAAACACCAAATATTTTGATTGCCCCACAACAAACTGCAATTCCACCAGTTAACTATGATGATTATGAAGATATTGATTACCATTCAGGATACACCGTTGACTTGGGTTATGGACTTGGTGTTCACCAAAACCGTGGTCCACCGTCGTTAATGACTATGACAACTGATGAAGATGAGGTCGGTGAGCAAACAAATGCGGAAGAAGATATAACGTACAGTTCATTATCCGATTATGTGAGCCGTTTGAGCTCTATGTCTGAACGTAGGGATTCCACTCAAACAGGTGGTACTATTCCCTCAATAAGAGAACACATTGACGTAAAAGAACAAGAAGAAGAAGAAGAAGAAGAAGAAGAAGTGCTACCTACAAAAAAGGAGTTCTAAATATATATGTAACGATCGAAATGACAGTGTTTTATTTTATTCTTTTTTTCCCCAGTAATATACTCTGTAGATCAAATGGAAGTTTCTGATTTAAAATATTTTGCTACTTTTTCATCAACAGATACTTTTAATGGAGTTTTACCTTCATCATCTTCAATTGTAGCATCAGCACCAGCTTTAACTAACGCAACTGCAATGTCACCAAATCCTTCTGCTAAGGCATGATGCATCGGTGTCCAACTAAAAGAATCCTTAACGTTTAAAGGTACTTTCATCTCAATCAAGTAATTGACAATACCAATAGATCCAATGGATGCTGCTCTATGAAGACATTGTTGTCCTTTCTTATCCTTTATCGTCAAGCTTGCACCTGATTTTTTCAACAGTTTAAGGATATCTATATGCTTTTTAGAAGTAGCTAAGTGTGCACATGTCAATCCTGTTGAAGTTGTAAGGTTAACATCAGGTTTAGGATCATTATTTAAAAGCAATTCAAATATTTCAGTATTCCCAACTGATGCTGCAATGTGTAATGGTGTCCAACCTGAATCGTCTGTATAATCGTCAATGTCAATCTCAAATGGCTTTATAGGCTCTTTGGAGAACTTGTAAGCATTCAAAAGGATTGAAGAAATCTCCAATTGTGAAAAGGAAACAGCCCAATGTAAAGGTATACGTCCATCATCATCCTTCTCCAACACCGCTTTTGGATTCTCTGCAACGAGTCCCTTCACTGTTAAAATCTTGCCATCTCTAGCAGCCTCATGTAGTGGGAAACTGCTCATATTTGCTATCTTCTACAGAAACAAAAGCTCGAGTATTAGAAAAAGTGGCAAAATGTGGAGAGATTGATGTGGATGATGGGTCGGAAGTCGCACATAGCACCGGGCCGGAACTCGCACCTCCTCTTACTCTCTCAGTTACGCGCACAACTTCAACAAAGCGCCACCCATTCGTTTCCATAACCGAGAGCACTTTGAACACAACAACGATGAACAACATGAACAGAGATTGGCAGAAGTATGCCAAGGAGATCCAGAGCAGGGCCCGCAAGGTGCAGTACACAGCCGGTGGCTCCGGTCCCAAGGGACCAGCTGGTCTCTTCACCGGTATTGGTGGTTTGATCTTACTTGGAGGAGGAGCTATGCTTTTGAACAATTCGTTGTTTAACGTTGACGGTGGTCACAGAGCCATTCTTTATTCCCGTGTTGGTGGTGTTCAGAGCCAAATCTATGCTGAAGGTACACATTTTGCTATTCCATGGTTACAGACCCCAATCATCTATGATGTTAGAGCCAAGCCAAGAAACGTTGCTTCATTAACCGGTACAAAGGATTTGCAGATGGTTAACATCACTTGTCGTGTGCTTTCAAGACCGGAGATCTCAGCTTTACCAAACATTTACAGAACACTCGGTGTTGATTACGATGAGAGAGTGTTGCCATCAATTGTCAATGAAGTTTTGAAGTCCGTTGTAGCACAATTCAATGCTTCTCAATTGATCACACAGAGAGAGCGTGTTTCCAAGCTTATCAGAGAGAACTTGGTTAGAAGAGCTTCGAAGTTTAACATCTTGCTTGATGATGTTTCTATCACATATATGACCTTCTCCCCAGAGTTTACACAAGCCGTTGAGGCTAAGCAGATTGCTCAGCAAGAGGCTCAGAGAGCCGCTTTCATTGTCGATAAGGCAAGACAAGAGAAGCAAGGTACTATCGTTAAGGCCCAGGGTGAAGCCAAGTCTGCTGAGTTGATTGGTGAGGCTATTAAGAAGTCAAAGGATTACGTTGAGTTGAAGAGATTGGATACTGCTAGAGAGATTGCCCAAATCTTGTCCAGTTCACCAAACAGAATCATCTTGGATAACGAGGCATTGTTGTTGAACACTGTTTCTGATGCTCGTACTAAGAAGTGATGATTTGGAGAAAGAAAAAAAAAGTTACAACCAATGGTTGGTACCAACCCAATCTATTAACTATATCTTGCACATAACTCTATTTAAAAATAAACAGGAAATAAAGAATTCATATTTCAGTGTAATCTTCTTACCAAATGATTCTTTGCGGTAAAGGTTCATCTGACCATTCAAAAGTGTAAAACAAGTAGACTGATTTGGTCAATATATTAATTAACAAACACCAACCCAATTCTATCCAAAGTCTTTTCAAAGTGATTCCCTGAATAGACTGCCCCGGTGAGTAAACTTCATATGATACACTCACCAAGACACGATAAAAGATGTACGGTAAGATGTAATAGCGTGGTTCAAATAATGGCGAGGGAACAATTGTAGCCATTAGACAAAAGACATATGCCAATATCGAGATACCAGTAGGTTTTAATGGTAGTTCATGAGTCTTTTTGAATGGTAATTCCCTTGTTGATGAAAAATAAAATGCATTCTCATTTAACATCGAGAGTGTTGTGTAAAGGGAGAAATGGTAAACTGGTGCAAGAAGATACTTAGTGTACCACCTTAGATTAATGATTTTCCTCCAAATGTAAAATGTGTAATGTCTGTTATCAGCGAGTAAGAAAGGATGTACCACGGTGAAGAATCTGATGAAGAACATAATCACCAATAATTCAAACACAACAAAGATTGGTCCGTACTTGTAACGACGTACATAGAATCCAATGTAATCAAAGGAGAGCCATGCTGGCCACGAAAAGAATGTCATAAAGGTAAAGCAGTAAAAGACTTGTGCAAAATGAAGACCTGCAACATGGTTTTCCTTATCTCCCAATGTGATACCTCTGTTATACACCAAAAACACAAAGAATGAAAAGAAATTGATAGCATATGGTAATACCACCTCGTTAAAGTCATCAACTGCTTGGATAATGAATTTGATACAGTTATTTAAGAAATAATCTGTGAAATTCTTTTGGATCATGGCACGACGTTCAACGACTAATACGAGGATCAACACTTGCCAAACGATATTTGTCTGTCTCATCCAAACACTACAAAACCCTAACAGAGCTGATAACCTGATTGAGTTCTTCTCACCATATGGAACTGCAACGGCAACACTAAACGAACCAACGATAAAGACCGTTGACCAAACATCGGTATAAAACAATGTGTAGTAAGTAGAAAGGATAGGACATAGAATAATCGTTGCTGGCCACCATCCTATTGGGTTCAACACAAACAGTGGGTTGAGTGCCAATGTCAGACCAATGGTTCCTCCCAGGGCATTCAACACTCGAAGAGATGAGATTCCAGTTGGGTCAAGTGGTAGGTGTAATAGCTGTAGTATCTTGCTCCACACGTATCCAACATAGTAGACACCAGGGGGTGTTGTGATCTTTGGGTCCCAGGTCTTAAAGTCCCCTTGAAAGTACTGTTGAACCATCGGCACATGGAACTTTTCATCAATGAACAACCCAGTAACGTAAAACCTCGTTTCAAACCAGGCTAATAGGGTAAATACCACTGTGAGTAATGGGACGAGAACAAACCAGTTAACCACCAGTGATGATGTGATTTCCCCCTCAAGATCCCTCGTCTGTGTAAATGCCTCTGTTTGTCTTTCGTCTTCCTCTGTCATGGCTCTGTGTCTCCCTTTCCAGAGTAAATTTATAACCTCTTTTGGAAGTGAAAGTCTTGTTGGTTGCCCACAATTGGAAACCAAATTTCGCGTCACGAGCACTGCTCCCCCCCATCACCCATCATACATAGCAGAGAGGTAAACATTCAATTCTCCCACATTATCTCACTTAAGCTCATTGAAAGGGAGAACCAAAGATGATGTTATTTGGCCTGTTATGTCTGCTTATAGTACGGCAGGTCTGTGGTGATGACAGCTGGGCCGTTTTGTCCTCTGAGAGGGCCATCGCCATTCGCTCGCAGAGAGATGTTTCAGCAAACATCTCATTAGATCAGCTATCATTGACTGGTGCTTCATTGAGCTCGACTGTTTTCTATGGCTCGGGTTACACGATATCAGCTCTGCAGGAGGCCGAGGATCTACTGGACCTCGGTGTACAGCTCTTGGCAGTGGACATCTATTGGCATGAACAGTTGAGGAAGTTTCAATTGTGTCCGGCACCGATGAACTCAACACTGTCCACTACCACCAACGCAACTGCTAATTTCACTGCATCAGATGGGAAGAGTTATAAGTGTCAGACTTCACTCAAGTTGTCAAACTTGGCAGACACAGTTGAGGATTACCTCGAAGATTCGGATACCAACTTGAGTGCCAACTTACTTATCTTAATGTTCACGATATTCAGCATATCTCAAAACACTAATGACATTGATTATACGTCAGAGTCCATCGGTACGTCTAATGACACTTTATCGAGTATAATGAAAACTACATTTGGAACCAATCTTTATACACCGACACTTTTAGAATCGGATAGATCTTCTGGTGATACGTATAATGTCTTGGGAGACTCTTCTACCGGTTGGCCGACTCTTACTGATTTTCTCTTCTCTGAAAAGAAAAGAATAATGGCTGGTGTATGGTCCGTCAATTTACCTTCAAATACTACTTACAACTTATCACAAGATTCATCAACAGTATTTGACCTTACAAGTTTCAATAACACACTTGAAGCGAGTCAAGTGGAACCACCATCAAACTATACAGAGACCGCACTTCTATCATGGAGAATTGCCCTTGCAAATGACTTAAATAACAATTTTACAAGCGTTCCATTAGCAAACCTCATTTCCATGGGTTATTCACCAGTTGTTAATGCAACATTGCCTTCTGTTTCTACAAATATGCCTACGCTTTTGAATGATACACTTTGGTCATGGGCATCAACACAACCATTAACAGAAGATGAGGCACGTCTTGAGGCAACAGAATCCGGTACCTCTTTAGCACAATCAGCATTCAATTGTGCATCGTTATCACTCTCCTTGTCTAAATGGAAAGTTGCAAATTGTTATGATGAGAAACACGTTGCATGCAGAGTCCAATCTACGAATGATACCTCCTTTGAATGGGCTATAACTATCGATAAGTACACATACTTCCATGCTGATCAGGCATGTGAAGCATTACCAGACGCTAGATACGTTGCCACTGTATCTTCAATACCTGATGATGCTACATATGGATTCTCCGTTCCTAAAACATCACTGGAGCAAAGGGCCTTGGTATCGTTGCTCTCTTCTGCTGATCTCAACTCCGCTGAGATATGGGTTGATATGAACTCTATCGCCATATCTGATTGTTGGGTCACTGGTGGTCCATATGCTTCATGTCCTTATCAAAAAGTATCATCTCATCGTAACTTTGTCGAAATGTTGACACCCGCAACGGTCTTCTGTGGTGTTATACTCATTGGTATTCTCCTATTGAGATTACGAAGAGTTCCAATACATGATAATAGAAAGTATTGGAAGAAACTCGTTAACGAGTATGCAGAAACCGAGTACGAAGGAGTTCCTTCTTGATATAATGAATCTACGATTATCCAACTAAAATATCTTGTAATGTACATCAGTTTATGTTCGTCTCAAGTAGAACTAAATACAACTCAAAGAAAATGTCAAATGGATAAAACGCAAGGAGTGAAGAAGATGAAAGAAAATAATATGAACCGTTTGGAAATAAAATCATGATATATGTTTAAATGGAAACCTCCTTAAAGTCATTGGCAATAGTTTCAACAGCGTCCTTATCAGTAGCAGCTACTGGAGTGACATCGTCTTCATCAATAAGAGAAACTTCTTTATCTGGTTCTGGTTCATTCTCCTTGTTCTTAGATTCCGTCTTGTCTTCAACAACTGGTGCTGTAGATGGTTTCTTAGGAGCAACTTTTTGTGCTTGACCATGTGTAGTGGTGTTTTCTGACTGTGGAGCTCTTTGTTCTTGTGTAGGCTGTGGTCTCTTTGGCAAGTACTGTGGGTATTTTTGGAACACTCTTGTAGTCAAAACTCTCAAGTACGGCAGTTCCATTCTAGCGTTCTTGTCATAGAATGTCAATTCACCTTCACCAGCGTACATGTCTTCGAATTTACCAGAATCCAAGTTATAGTTACCTTCTTCCAAATCCTTTACAAATCCTAAAAGGAAATCACCCCAAGTTGGAGCAAGGTAGAACTTAGTATCAAAATCTCTACCAAAAATGATAACCTGACCAATTTTACCCTTTGGACCTGGAGCCAAATCAACACCAATATGGTTACCAGAATGATCAGTGAGAAGTGGGATCCAGTTAGCATGAGCATAAACTGGTTGAATGAAACCTGGTGGGAAAGACTGTTGCTTTGGGATATGAGATTTGAATTTCTTGGAGTGTGATGTGGAGATCTTTCTCTCCAAGTCTGGGTCAACTGTATGGTCACTGGTCTCCACTTTACTGAAACCTGGTTTGGTCTCAACGAGTGATACATTAGACTTATTGATATCAACTGAAGAACCAATTGGAGAAATGAGTTTCTCCTTAGCGGCTTTCTGAGACTTGGCCAATTCCTCGGCATTGACTTTACGTGCAACGACTCTCCAAGTGTTTGTCATTTCAACAATCTCAGAAAGGTTCATGAGTGGCAATCCAAACACCAAACCACCACTACCTGTAATGGAATCCAGATCTTCTTGACCATCATGGATTCTAAGAGATGCTCTAACTGGTGCTGGGAACTCAATACCCAAGTCCTGCTCAGCTCTAGTGATATCCGCTCTAGTACAAGGGTCTGAGAGTGTTGCGTTCAAATCAACATGGTTCTCGGATGTCCAAGTCTCAATGTGTCTCCAGGCCAAAATGGTCTCACTGACACCTTCTGTGGAATGGACGGCACCTGGAGTTGATGAATCCTCATCGTCTTGGAATGATGTGGCATCATTGAGTTGAATTCCATCTCCTCTTGTGCCCTGTTGAGCGGCAGTTCTAACGTGATGATTGGTCTCGTCATATTCAGCATAACGGTCCTCCGAAGAGAACGCGTATAGAATTTGGTTAAGTTTATCTTTGAACCCCATTTCTTTTTTGCAATGATTTCAATTTATATCCGTTTGACTCAACGAGAAAGTCGTATAAAATTTTGCAAGTGAAATTTTATCTGTGAGTTTGTGTTATGGTCTCTTCGCTGGTGCCGAAGTTTCACGTTACTGAATTTGTGTGACTTTTGAACCCGACACGCGCCTTCGAGCTGTTGACACGAAACAAATGGCAGAGAGGTTCTATTATTGTATGAGTTAACACATTTGTTAATCATTTTATATTAAACATTTTGATATGTCAATGATTAAATTGGGGAAAAAAAAAAACATAACCACTAAGAATATCATTTTGCACAAAATTTATATATAAGATTGAACATACAAAATGAAAAGCGTTACGAGCCCGTGAACTTTTTCAAATGCGCAAACATCGGCCACCCCCACATTTTCAAAAAGATCGACGCTTTTTTGATCGCCTCTTTCTGTCAGTGTGAATAAAATTCGGCAGGAGGAAAACTTTCCATATAAATACAAAAACTATGTAACAATAATAGCATTTTCCAATTGGCTAAAACGGAAACTCTTTCGCTTTTTGCCCCCCCAAATTTTTCACTTGTAAAAGGAGATCATATCTGCGGTCGTGCGTGTACCGGGTTTTAATTTGACTGCCTAAAGCGGTAATTTGTAAACAAACCCATCACAGCTGCACAACTTCATTTTTTGGCCCTTAAAAGAAAGGAAAAAAACGCTTTGTAACTTATCAGTAGATTAATAGATTTAGTCAAGAATCATAGAATGTCAGAATTCCAACCACTTCATAGACAACCGGCCCAGGGCCTTCAAAAGAAAATGTTTCAACGTAATTTTGGTGGTGTTATCCAAGGTCAATCAGGAGCAATTGCGTCTCCAACTGATACACTCATGTCACCATGCTCTCAAAAGTTGAATGCTCATAAGAACAGATTCTTTGCGAAGTAAGTTTCAAATAAATTTTTGATTTAATCTATCAATATGCTAACAACCATATATAGCTCAAAAGCCACAAAGCTTAACTTTGAGAATGTTCAAGACAAGTAAAACTCTCTTCATGACAGAGTTCATGCATTCCTTCACACATACCCTTTCATGATTGAAAAAAAAACAAAAAACAATTCAAAAAACACATATATACCCGGTTAATTAACAATCAGATGATTACCATATACATCTATTTACTAAAGTTTTCTTTTATTTTATTTACTACTCGTTACAAAGAGATACATTGCACACATATGTAGAAAGGAGAAAAAAAAATAAAAACAGAAACGGAATCTATATAAGATGAAAAGTCATCTAATGACCCCACCATTTTTGGTAACCCCTTCTTGAAGCTCAATTAGTTCACTCCCAAAAACACCGTCTTTACTCTCGGTGACAAGCCTATCATTAGGATCCCAAAGTTCATAGAATCTAACAGTAAGATCATTAGCAGCAATCATAATGGATGTACTATCAGGTGATAGGCAAGCTGCAAGGGCACGTATCATACCATTGGAAGGATTAGAAACAACTTCAACAAGTTTCTCCAAACGTGGATATGAATATGATTCTGCTAGTATTGGATAATCTGCATCTGCAAACCCATAGGTTGCGACAATCTGTTTCTTCTTATTACACCACATTAATCCAGTAACTTGACCTTTGGCATATATTGTATCCAATAAGGTTCCAGAAGTAGTATGCCAAAACTTAATAGTTCGATCCCTTTGTCCACCTCCTGTAGCTAAAAGGGAATTTGTCCAAGGACAATAAGCAACAGCTTTTACAGCTGCCTGATGAGGAAATGCCTTCTTCATTGATGGCATTCTTGGATCTGATACATCCCAAATGGTACAACAATTCTCATTACAACCTGCAGCAATCTCTGTACCATCTTTAGAAATAGCAATACCACAAACTTGTTGACCATTACATTGAAACTCCTTAACAAGTTTCAATTCACCAAATTCCGTTATCTCAAAATACATTACTGAACCTTCTTCATTTCCTGCATAAAACTTGGTACTACTCCCTGGGACCCAACAGAGTGAACAAAACCCTCGTCCAAGGTCATCAGTATAGTTACTGATGTTAATCTGCAGTTCTTGAGAGAATAATGCAACAAGACCTGATTTTGTAGCCACAAGAAACAAATCCCCTTCGGAGAATGATACTACCGAGATGATGTCACTTTCATCAACCAGAAATCTGGTAATTTGATTCTCATCAAGTTCCGACCATACATAGCAAATATTTTTCAATCCAACTGCAGATCTGTTTGTCTTAGTGGACCAAGATACAACGTTTGTATAATAATCATTCCTTAGATCCTGTGCATCAAGTACTCTGTATGGAAGATGACGTCTTACCGGTTTCGTCTTCTTATTCTTATTACTCTGTCGAACAACCATATTTGAGATGTCTGATAAGCTTTCCATTGAAATTCTGCGGTTTGATGAGCTAGAACTTGATATTTGCTCTCTAAATGGAGAATACCCCAAAGTGGCATATGATGAGGCACTGTGAATTGAATTATCTGAACATGAGGATCTAAGGGTCTTTATCCGCCGTGTTGATGTCTCGATGGTGTCCCTTGTGGTAAAGTTCAACACACGCCCAAGCGGGAAGTCTAAAGCATCTCGAATAGCACCCAAATGAGAGTTGTTTTGCTCCTGTGAAGATGATTCAGGATGTGATGGGTTTACAACTGTGGATCTGAGTGCTCTCTCTCCCTCCATGAAACTGGTATTGTTCATGTTAAGTAGGGAGTCATCCAAGTGCATCGGTCCACGGTTCACCATAGTCGATGTCCCAGGTCCAATGGTAACATCTGTGTGAAACACATGATATGACAGTCTTCGTGGAATGTAACGGTCCATAATGTGCTCCCTACTGTCCCGTTGGTGGCGGGAGAAGACACCATCAAACATGTTCTTGAAGAGGTGAGAAATTGGTGTATTGTGTAAATGTGTGGATGTTGAAATAGTTAGCAAAACAACTGAATAGCAATAGATCTTAGCAAAAGAATAAGAAATAAAGAATGAAAACTTCTCTTGCTTTCTCTCCCTCTCTCTCTCTCTCTTCTTATTCACTTTCCTGCCTCGTAGATCAACTCTTTCTCACTGAAAGCTGTATTTGACACAAAGATGGCGATCTCGCGTGTAATCCGGGGTTAAGCCACATAATCTACAAAAAAGTGGTATAAATAACAATAATGCAATATTAGACAGCAAAGCTTTCCAGATGGTACCGTAGACCACCATCAATGGCGAATCTCTCTGTGTGGTCGATTAAACCATTAGGCCCAGCAGCAACAACCCAAAGCTTACTCTTATCAACGTCATCACCGTGGTGGTCGCTTTCCCTACAACAAACCGTCTCACCGTTTTGTGTGATCTGGGGACCAACACATTGGGACTGGACACACCAATTGTAGTGTTCAGCACCCAAGTTAGGACGACCATAATAAATTTTCACTCCACGTGGTACCTTGATGCTTTTAAATGCCTCTGGATCAATATCCTCTGGTGCCACAGTGGTGATGTTTGAAGGCTTGGATCTTAGTGATTTCCCCGTTCCAGGATCTGTGAAACCACATGGTTCATCTGGTCCATGAGACTTATGAGAGTGGAATGATTCGAATGACACTTTTGATTTAGTGGTGAATTTGGACATTGCATTCAAATAGCTTTGCTGTTTCGGTGATCTTTCGGATATAGGCGAAGCTTCACCAGAAGATGAAGGACTAATCAATTCTGGTGTTTTTGAATGCTTATGTTTATGAGCCTCTTTGTACTTCTTACCATATGTTGTGAAATCAATTTCATCCTCTTCATTATTAGTAGCTCCATAATCAACCATTTGTAATGGGTTTTCACGATCATCCTCATAATAATCAATAAAGATCTCATCCTCACGTACATCACCAGTGATATAACACTCAATGCCCTGGACACCTTTGAAATGATTCAACAGGTTTAAATCCATAATATCCTTAGAAACCCAAATCAAACGACAGGCAATACCGTTATAGTTCAAGATTCTTAACAACGGGATACCAAGAGATATACCACTTCCACCAACAACAATAAGTACACGATCAGCATCAATGTTGTATCTCATTGGTGATCCAAGTAAAGAAGATGACAATGGTGATGGATCAAACATTCGGCGGAATACACTGGCTTCTTTAACAAATGATAAATGAGGTTCAAAGGAACCTGTAATGTAGTAATCCCTATTGGTCTTCAACGGGAAATTACCTCTTCTGATAACCAACTTCACTGCTCGATCGTTTGGTAAAGAAGCAATGGTAAATGGATGTGCCAAGGGTACAATCTGATAAAACAAATCCTTCAAGAATCCAGATTTGTTATTGACTCTGACATGGGCACCAGGAAGAATACATTTCCTCTTCAGTGCCTCTGTAGGGAACTCGACAAGTGCCAAGGTTGGAGAAATTGTTGATACAGATATTTTAGTCGTTGTTCCCAATCTGAGACGATAAATGATTTGCCATGAAAGTATAAGCAAATTCATCACAGTATATGAATTAATGTTAGGCCTTGCATGGTAATGAAGTGCAATGACTGAGACCCATGTCATGATGTAATGCAATATGTAAAAGAGGTTAAATGCTTGTCTTCTGACTTTTGGTAATGATGTGACTCCTAATAAGAAGAATGCCACCATGGCTAAAATACCGTACAAATTTGCAGGCTTCCAGAGTTTGGATAACACATCTAAACGGTAGTATGAGATACAGTATAAAACACTGTGAATGGCACCTTCCAAAACGACAATTCTCGATAGCCATTTGTGGATTGGTAATAGAGATAAATAAACAGTTCTCGGTAAAGGTGAAGGACGAAGTGTCAAAAACAAAAGTGCTGGTAGGCAAGCACATGAAGTTCTACCGAGACGTTTTGTAATAAAGAGAAGATCATTGTAAGTGTCAGCATAATTGACCACAATACTGAACAACAACCAAATCAGTACGATCCTTGCAGTAGATGCGTGATTGAGCAATGAATGAATAATGGAGTTCCCATGTCTGGACCGACGCCTCGTATGTCGAGCGTTATAGTATTCCGTAAATATATTCAAGATGGGTACGCAGATCACCATAGCAAGTGAACCGTACAAAGTAATACGACCCCATTTTTTAGTGGAGAAGGAACGAAGACGTCTATATTCATTAGGAACTTCGTCCACCCATCGAGGAGGTCGTAGATATGACGAAAGATTCTGTGGTTTGAAATGGTCGATCATCTCTGCTTATATCTTCTTTTAACAGACTTTGTGCGTTGTGATCGAAAAAAAGGGGTGTAAATGTAGTGTGGTTTTCGACTTAGCCAAGAATTGGTGATTTTTTGAGAATAAGAAGGAGCAATAGGTGAAACGTCACAACATAGACCGTTTGATACGCTTCAATGATGGACAACTGATTTTACGTTTGTGTTTTGGTATATATCGGTGTTTGCTTTTGAGTACCAGCCCCACCTTGTATCGTTCAGTATGTCCCTTTTTATTAGTATGCGATAATCGTTCGCTTAAAATGACACCCCCTCCCCTCGGTGGTTACTTTTTTCTTCTCGGTGGATGGAAGAGAACAAAGAGGGAAAGAACGTATGTCTTCAGATCCCAGAGTGCAAGTAACTGCTATGCTCCAAAACTTGGAGGTTCTTTGATTTAAAACTGCAAAAGCAACCGGTAGATCACACTTGCTAAAATGGGACAGTAAGCCGGGATTATATGTGTCCAGCCAAAGCGCCGGCAAGACGGCTTACACTCGCCTTATCTTTTTGATCAAATTCGCGACGGAGAAAAATAACCCCGTGGGTTACTTAGGGTAAGACTCATTTTCGCACGTGCGGTCCCCTAGGGCAGTCACTTTTTCTCTACATTTGGTGTCAAATACACCCGCACATCCCATCCCCTGTTTTCGCGGGGCACCAGTGGTGTGTGCGCGCCCTGCCTGAGCCCTTTCGCGCCAAAACAATTTTTTTCAGCAGTCTCAGCTTGAGTAGGAGCGCGGGCGCGCGCACACACCACTGACAGTCCGGTTCGCGACCAACGCTGAAATATTTACACTTTTATCCCATCCTCACCTTGAAGGGCAAGCACACAAGCGTAAACTGTTTAGGTTCAACACACCAGAGAAACATCATGTCTTTGCCAGCCAGTTTCGACCTTACTCCAGAGGACGCCAAGTTGCTCTTGGCTGCCAACGTTCACTTGGGTTCCAAGAACGTCCAGGTATGTTCAATGACAAGGGGAAAATTACACATGAGGGACATGCAAATTGAAGACTTTTAAAGACCAGTCCATCACCAGGACATGATATGACACAAACACATAAAAAGACACTACCTCGAGAACCAGAGTACTACATTTATCAGTATCCACGTATCATTCTCACTTCATCAATGAGCTCCAAAAAAAACATTTCTGACCGAAGCGCAGAGAATTTTCATACACGAGCAAAAAGCATAGATCCTAACAGTCAGGTACAAAACCCTACTAGTTTATACTTCAAAGCAAGTCTGAATCACTTACAGTCATCCATCTTTGAAGTACTCCCACCAGTTATCATTCACTATGTGTCTTTAAAGTGTCTTTTTTTGCATGTCTAGTAACACCCTTTACCCATCAGTATTACTTTTTGAACCCAGCTACTAACAAGCGATTTACAGGTCCACAACGAGCCATACGTCTACAAGACCAGACCAGACGGTGTTAACGTCATTAACATCGGTAAGACCTGGGAGAAGATTGTTTTGGCCGCTAGAGTCATTGCTGCTATCCCAAACCCAGCCGATGTCGTCTGTGTCTCTTCTAGAACTTTCGGTCAGAGAGCTGTCTTGAAGTTTGCCGCTCACACTGGTGCTACCGCCATTGCTGGTCGTTTCACCCCAGGTAACTTCACCAACTACATCACCCGTTCTTTCAAGGAGCCAAGATTGATCATTGTCACCGACCCAAGAACAGATGCTCAGGCTATCAAGGAGTCCTCTTACGTCAACATCCCAGTCATTGCTTTGTCTGACTTGGACTCCCCATCTGAATACGTTGATGTTGCTATCCCAACCAACAACAAGGGTAAGCACGCCATCGGTTTGATCTGGTACTTGTTGGCCAGAGAGGTCCTCAGACTTAGAGGTTCCTTGCCAAACAGATCTGAGCCATGGAGCATCATGCCAGACTTGTACTTCTACAGAGACCCAGAAGAGGCTGAGCCATCCGCTGAGGATGCCGAGGAGGAGACCGTTGAGGAGACTGCCGAGGAGTCCCAGGACTGGGCTGCTCAGCCAGCTGAGGCTGACTGGGCTGCTGAGTCTGCTGAGGGTACTGGTGACTGGGCTGCTGCTTCCGAGCAGACCGCCGAGGCTGGTGAGGCTGCTGCCGCTTGGTAATTAAGTTGATTTCTCTTGTACCTTTATCTCTCAAAAAAACGCACCGTTCTAAGTATCTAATGTAAAATGTTCATTGTTTAGACCCCTCGAAAGTAGAAAAGAGTCTTGGACTCTCTGCCTTCCTTTCTCTCTCTCCCTTTCTTCCTCTCTCTGCGTCTCTCTATTGGTACTCATCACAACACTGTGTTCTATCCAAACAAATCAGAATTAATAAGAATTAATAAGAACAAATAAGAACAAATAAGAACAATCCAATCCAGTAGAACTAACTGTCTTTGTATATGAGGGCCTGTTGTGTGTTTTTTTTTCATTTTTAATTGAGCGCGAAAAATTCGATCTCTCGACCGTCTCGAGAAGGTTGAAATGCTGAAGTTACATCAAACGAGTAACCAGATACTTGAATATTACAGCAAGTTATCACAGAATGTCCGCTGCTGCTTCTAAATCCAGGCTACTGGCACTGGCAAAGGTCCAGTCAAAAGTCTTCCAGACTGTTTTCAACCCAACACAGGAGCGCACAGGTGCGAAATACCTTAGACAGAAGCTCAAAGGAGATGTAATCAAGTCATACTACGGCCCAACAGAGTTCATTACCACAAAGCAGCTGAACTCTCAGTACCCAATGTATAAGTTTGTTGATCCAGAGGAAGAGTACAGATTGGACATTCTTGCCTCCCGTAAGAGAAGAGGTAAGGGTGCTCCACAGAAAAAGAGACAGGCCCCATCTGCCGATGGTAAGAAGAAGAAGAAATGAGTTTTATTGTAGGAAGTTGATACTACGAAAAAAAAGAGATACAGAGACAGGTGGTTTGATTGCATATTAAGTTGTTTATTTCTTCAATTGGTTCATGAGCTTGTACATAGTATGAGAAATACGGTTAATGATATTTTATTTCAGAGACAAAGCGTAGCCCTTTTTATCTATATATATATATTAACTACAAACTGTGATATTAATCATCATTAAATATAATCCCAACATAAACTCTATAAAGAACACCCTAAAACACATTTGACAATCACGTTATCTTTCTTTGACCCTGTGTTCCTTTATGATAATCATCAAATCCAAACTCATAAACCTCTTCCTCAATATCATCCGAAGATGTACTGTCTTCTTTCTTTTTCTTTGTCTCTTGAGACTCATCATCCACATCTGCCTTGGACATCACCTCATCGATTTCATTACCAACTGACTTGAATTCATTTCTCCATTGAGATTGTTCTAACGCACCAGAAATACTAGCTAATTCCTCTAGAATATCAGTACCAGATCTCACCATATGATTAGACTCGGCTGGAGACCAATAAGCATCATTCATGTTGTTCGTGCTATCAATATCGTTCCTGCCTCTAGATACACTCGATCTAGGTGTCACAAACGGATCCAATCTAAAGAATGGCGATCTGAACTCACTCTCATCATCAGTGAAAATAGGATTACGAAAGTGTGGTTCCATTGAGGCAAACTTCTTACCAGTTAGTCTCAGGAATTTCCAGCGGCATCCAATCATCTTCAAAGTCTCCAAACGGCGCCTGTACTCCAGTCTCTCGTTCAACTTTCTGGAAACAACGAGACGGTCCAAGAAGTCTGTCAAGGTTAAACAATTACTCTCGTCAAATCTTGCATACAGTGGGATCTGAACAATTAATCTGTGGAAAGATATACCACGTTCCTCGTGACGTTCCATGTTAAATTTGGCCTCCTCGATGAATCTTTCGTATTGCAATCTTCTCTCTCTGGCCTTTTCGACATCCAATTGTGATAACATACGATTCAATCCACGAATGTCGATATCGACATCATAAGGACCTCTCTGTTCGGTAGATTGACGAGTACCAATATAATTCCGTTTCAACTCTGGAATAGACCACTTGCCTTCAAACATGTGGAAAGCAAAGTATCCATCCATAGTTCTTAAGAAACGAGGTAAATCTTCTAAGGCGATGTACCCAGTTCCATCAGGATCAAAAACTGACCAGACTTTTTTGAATCTTCTGATTTCTTCTCTGTTTAACGTCACCGAACCGGAGTTATCAGTGTAAACATAACTGAAATTCTCAAATATAAGGGAGATAAACATATTAACAAAAATGTACATAGAAAGGATGTTCCAAGAAATGAATAAGATGTACGCATACTGCATACTGCCACAATCAGTTGATGATGAAGATCCAGAATCTACACATAGCGGACTCTGTACAGCGAAATCTCTCATAGTGTAATTCCAACCCTCTCCGAAACTTACTTTGAAAAGTAGAATCATGGCCTTCGTCACTGTTCTCAAGTTCTGATTTCCGTCTGTATTAGGACCAAGTCTTGTAAGACCAAAGATCTGATTTAATGCAATGGCATATACCAAAAGGAGAATTCCCCAAGTAAATATCAAAGATAATAAAGAAGGAAGACTTGCGGATGCGATTTTCAGCAAGTGACTCAGTCTGTTACTTTGATAAATCAAGACTGTAAATATTCCAACCAAAAACAGCTTATTGACGTTAGCGAAAGCTGTACTTCTTGAGACGAAGAAAGATGTGAAAGACGTAACAAAAGCGCCTAAGAATACAAACAATTCGTAGACGTTCCATCTGACTTTGAAGAAAGTTTTTGGTCCAATAGCAAAAAGCCTCATCATGATTGATATCAAAAAGATAGTGGAAGAACAAATAAAGACCACATATCTAAAGTTGTCCAACGAGTTATTAGTTGGAAACTTTTCAAGTACGATTGCAACAACGTGAATCCAGAGGACACAATGCATAAACACCTCCAGCCACCTTGGTTTATCGACTGAAAACTTGTAGCAAAGCTTACGAAACTCGCTCAAATCTCTAGTTGAAGGTCTTTTTCGTGGACGTGCCTGGGAAAGAAGTTTGTTCACCTCATTCCACGATGTCTGCTGAAGGGTCAAGAAGGCACTTCCAGATAAGATGGCATAATTTGTAATAATAACTGAAATGAAAAGAGTCAACACAAATACAATACCCACAAAGAGAAATAGAACCACAAAGATAGCATTTGCTGGGGTTGAATAGTATCCCATTGGAGTACCAGCACCTGTGCTGTTGACCATATTCTCCAAAAGATCGGTCCAACCCTCCATAGACAGAATCTCAAATAGTGTAAGCAAGGCTGATGCAAATCTATTAAGCTCCAGCTGCGGTTCAACGTAGGTCCTCGGCATCATGATATCCCAGTTAAACACAGTGGTCGAATATTCGCTGATACACTCAGAGCGACTAAGAGTTCCATCATTACAAGCTCCCAGTCTTCCTGTGAACAAGTTCAATCCCCAGGCGGCAAATGGTAGCATCAAAGTAAAGGCCAGTAAAGCAGCATTCACAATCTTCCAGACACCAGCTATAAGAACTTTATGGAAGATGTCCTTTGAAGTCTCGCTCATGGTCAATATTCTCAGTGCTCTCAATGCTTTAAGACCTCTTACGATTCTGGACAGATTTTCATCACCCTTACTGATAGCAAAGACGTTAATCCAAATAGATATCAAAACAACAAGATCAATATGATTCCATGAGTTCTGTGCGTACGCATTCGGCGTGTACCAGAATCCATCAGCGATGATTTTTATGAAGAACTCCAGAGCAAAAAGAACTCCAAACGCAGTCTCAACAATAAGTGTCCAATTCCAAAGCTCTGATTCAAAATTTTTAGTATTCCTATAGAGAGGAGTACCATAGCATGCAATAATCACCAGTGCCAATGTAGCAGCAGTAATGATACCAACAAATATAGTATTAACAATTTTGTTTGGTTCAACACCATCGTAACGTTTTCCAACACTCGGTTTAGTAATGTATTGGCAAAGCCTTCTCAGCGGTTGATTTGGTCTCAAAATGAACAAAGCAGTATTAAAGCTCGGGTTTTCCTTCAAAAACTTAACTTTTGCGTCAATTGTCTTTTCAGTCTCGACTTGGAACTTCTCAGCAAGAGCAGCATAATTACTGTCAGAAGAAAACTTAGAATGGCTGAAAAATGGGTTGTGCGTTCCTCCTAATGACTGAAATAAAACTGTGCGTCTGATGAAGCGAACAACTTGAAAGTTTTTAGCATATCTGTAACGAACCTGGAAGAATCTAATGAAAGCATTCGTCGAGAGAGTACCAAGATCCTTCCCCTCAACATCAAAGTCACCAATCACTTCATGGTCCACTTCCTCTCTCAAAAAAGCCTGAACAGCTGCACCATTCAGCAACAGCTTTTCAATCTCGCGATGTTTCTGCTCACGTGTATCCTCTGATCCAAAGAAACGATCGTGGATGTCTGACAGCACTGTCCCTTCAGCAAGTTGTTTCAACTTCTTTGGGAAATCGACAAGGATGAACTTCTTCACTTGGGCCTTTCTCTTCAGCTTTTCGGAAACCTCCAAACTTTCTCCAATAACCGCAATGAAAATACTGAGGATAAGTGAGTTTGAGATTATGAACCACATAATAAACAGTAATGCTCCAAATAGGGCGGCTGCCTTGTTGGAGGAAGCCGCTTGCATGCTATACATGATATCAGTCCAATTTTCAGTGGTTGTAATGACGAAAAGAGCCAAAAAAGCATTTGGGAGAGTGTTCATAGGGAATTGGTAGTTCTCAATGTCAGCAATGTCAATAACACCTTCAAAGTATCTTGCAAGGATTATGCTGCACAAAAACAGGAACAGGAAATAGAAGAAAGACAGATTGATGATAATATTGATATTTCTCCAAACTTTAGCCCACAACTTCCTGACAAATGATATGTCCAAGACTACTCTGTAGAATCGGAGTAACTGGAAAGCCCTCATCCAGTCGTAGCCTCTTCCAAGTGCACTATGAACTGGTGGTATAGCCAGGACACAAGTAATGACGACAAGGAAAAGATCAAATAAGTTTCTTCTCATTTTAAAGAAGATTCTCCACTCTCGCTTATAGGACAAGAACCTCCAGATTATCTCAATGAGAAGTATCCAACTGATGATACACTGTGCCCTGTACTCCCACATCATCTGGTGATCAGTGCTGTCTTTAGTTCTGGTACAAGAGAAAGCAACAGAGAGAATGATTATCAGGTCACAAAGAGAAAACACATACTGATAAGCTCTTGATAGCCACCAATCTGGCATGTGGAAGCTGAGGTCAAAGTCGTCTCTTGGTTCTTTAATTTCCTTCAACTCCGCCTCTCTCGTAGATCTAAAAGAAGCACTGATAACAGCAACGAGTAAGTTGATCATCCATAGGAAAAGGACAAAAATACCAAAGATAAAGTACAGACTCGCTGCCACTGTGTCTGTGTTCATCATGTCATACATGATGTTACTGAAGGTGTTGGCAGACATAACGACGAATGTTAACTGCATAGCATTAAGAATGTTATCAAAACTGTAGGTGTTGTTCTGTGGGTTCTCTAGTTCTAGACATTGCGAGTTGACTGGACAAAGATATCCCTTTGGATACAGCGAATATGAGCCTTCCGTACGGATATACGGTTTCTTCGTTAGTGATCCATCAGCATTCTGTACAAGGTATCCACCACAGTGCTGAGACGATTGATACATATCAGATGGATCATCCGGGTTGGTCCAGACACAGTACCTTCTATATGACGACTTAAAGCTCTGTGTTCCGATGATAGCGAACAAAGTCCAGAAGTAAAGGATAAAGAGAGCAACGTCAGTGAGTTGTGGTGCGCCATGTTTAATACTCTTCAATATGAGCGAAATTCGATCTGTAACATTGACAAGTCTGAATATTCTCAGACACTCTAGAGCTCTGAACAGTGGTACATGATCTTTGACGTTTGTTCTTCCGATGGAAAGGAAAAAGTTAATCCAAAAGCAAGCAGTGGAAACAAAATCTATTCTGTTCCAACTGCTTCTCATAAATGCTCTCTGAAATGGCATGTCTGAGTTTCGTGAGGTACTCTTAAAAGTCATTGAATGAACAAAGGGTTTCTTCTCATATTCCTCCTTTCCATCATCTGTGCCTATGAAGTACCATTTCAAAGAATCCAATTTCAAAAGCCTGATCAAGGGAACATAGTCCAAATCTTTGGCTTTAAACATTTGTGAATCATCCCAGAAGCCCCAGGCAATGGATTTTGCAGCAATTTCAACGGTATACACGACATTAATAGCCAGTAGGAGCCAATCTGCCCAGTTATTTCCATATGCCACATATCCATGCAGGGCTTCTGGATTCCATTGACGGTAAGACAGCACAATTGTCTGTAATAGGAGAAGTGTTTTGGAGGCATAATCTGTCATTGGTTCTTCGAGTTGGAGTGCAATTCGATTTCTGAGATCACTGTATGGCGGGAATATCTTCAAGGATTTTCCATACAGGATGAGAGGTTGAGGAATTGGTTCTTGAGGTTGAATATACGAAGGTGATGACGGGGTGGGCTGTGCAATGTTGTTTGAATCATCATCAAAGTCCAAGAAAGTTTCATTGTCATGTTTTCTGAAGTTGGGTGACCGCTGTTGGCGAATGTTATTGATCTTCGCTGTGAATTCACGGAAAACACCTTCCACGGTTTCTGGTCTGGGAGTATACACTGGTTGGGGATCTGATATCGTTTGTGGTATTTCCAAATGTAACGTTGGAAGAGTTGGTGATTTCTTTTTTGTCAAATCTTCCAGTTCGTAAGTCTCTTCTCGAGAAAGTAGACTCACTTTGGAAGAGTTGTTTGATCTTTGAGCAGACTTCTGACCTGGTGCAGCTAACCAAGATCCCGCCTGGTCACCGCCATTTCCTAGTGCGCTCTTCAAATCATTTTTGAGTTCCGAAAGTTCCTCTTCATCTCCCAAGTTATGTATGTAC
The DNA here is from genome assembly GCA_030569745.1 of Petasospora bimundalis. NCBI lineage: Eukaryota > Fungi > Ascomycota > Saccharomycetes > Phaffomycetales > Wickerhamomycetaceae > Petasospora > Petasospora bimundalis. The sequence continues at coordinate 128,594 of JAJMLR010000032.1, forward strand.
GAATCCTCATAGTCCACAGCATCGTGATAGTTTGAAGTAGATGATAGATGCCTAGATAAAGATTCTGCAAATTGTCTGGGGGACCCAGGTGCAGAGAACCCTGTGGACTGTCCAGACCCCGATCTGTTAGTTGAGGACCCTGATCGTGATCTCGATCTTGAACCACGCCTCGTTTCCAGTATTAAAGAGTCTGGTCTTAGTGTGTTGGTGTTGTAGCGGTGTATCGGTGGGGCACTGAGCCAACTGGAACGATCATGAGGTCGCAACACGCTCTCCATATGAACACTGCTACTGGCGTCTTCTGCGGAGTTGATGGACTGAACGTCCTCAAATTCAAAATGTGGAATCGATTGCATCTCAGGATTGGTCCCTGAGGCAAATCTCCCTCTTTTATCGTTATCCATTGGGGGGCCACTCTACTTGATGTGATTTTGGATGTGGAATGTGAGCAAAGGGTGGCCTAGCACTGGAACTAGTAGGGTGGTTTACACGATCGTGTGTTCAGTTCTTACCACTGAGATGTGTTTCCACTGGGCTTGTTAATATAGCAAGTATTTGGCTGTGTGAAGTGTAGATGTAAATCCAAGTGGGAAAGTTGCAGTACAGGGTCTCCTCTGTCTATTTTAGGCGCGCGTACACTCCATGAGACCCCCTTTAGGCTTTTCATGGCGCAGCCTTTGGGTTATGCAACTCTGGCCTAAGGCTTTCTCGAGGAAGCGAGAAGAGGCGCTGCAAGCCTGATCTGCAACACCCCATAAACCACATTTCTTGCACTTTTCCAGAGTGGTCCTAGAAGTCCAATGAAGCAGGTTTACTGGCCAGTGGACCTCCTCCAACTTGGTGCCCTTACTTCTGGCAGTGCGCTTGTGTTGGGACTGCCTCTTCAGTGCGGCTCTGTTGTTGTGGTGAACGTTGTCCCCTACAGTGACCTCAACAAGCTTGTGGAAATAGGACTACTGAATCACCAGAAAGACGGAGTTTTTTCGCTAGCAAAGACTAGAAGTAAAGTGGAAATCGTCGGTTTCTTTGGTAAAAATCCAAATTTTTTGAAATGTTCTTCTCTATTAAACTTCTCCGTCGAGAGCAACAGTACTCCATCATGCCCATCAACTATGATCATTCTCTTCCATCCCCCTGCCCCTAATTCTATGCAGTTCTACACAGTTTCTCCCATTACCATTTCACTTTCCTTGGTAGAGAAAGATAACTGTCACTCCAACCTCGTCAAACTTATTAAAGAACATGGATCAGTACGACCTCTCGACCCACAAGAGAAGTATCTTGCATCATCGATTGACACTCTCAATCTCTGTTGTGTCGAAAGATTGCACCTTGTCCGTGACATTCCTCGCATCACAAGATTTTGGGAATCTGCATCTATCTTATCACCAATCATGTCATGCTTTAAATCATTAACACACAAAGCTATGGACTTCTATCTCTCAATTTTCCTCAAGCCGGCTACAACAGTTGTTCTCTACGCCGCCATAATTGTACGACACATCTGTCTCTTCATCATAACATTACTCAACACCAAAATTGCCAATGGCTTACCTAGTTTGATTGAACTATCAGCTACAGCACAACAGATTGATTTGAGATTGCAACAGATCTGTTATTTCCCTGTACAATATATCCGAACAACACGTCTTGCTGAATCAGATAACACGGGAACTATAAGGTTACCCAAAAACCAATACGCAGAATACATCCGATTTTACAATACCCTATGGCTCATTGTAAATGACTTCACTCTAGGTATCATGATTGGAAGAGTACTCATTGATAATGAAGAACTTATTGCTTCTTTCTTTGACAAGTTTGTTGTACAACGCGTACTTTACTCCGAGCTAAACAACATATCTGTGTGGTTGATGAACTCACCCGGAGGTGTCAAACTTAATAATGAATTATCAGTGTTTCTGAGCGACCTATTCCGCTGGATCTTAGAGTTTTGGAGAATCCCATTGATTGAACCAATTACTCCACATTACAAAACAATTGTTAGAATCATAAGCTTCAGTTCCATATTTGGTGCCACGTTCTCTGTGGCATTGTTCTCTGACTTCCTGTCTGTGATCACCTTCCATATATACTGCTTCTACGTTGCTTCCGCAAGGATTTATAACTGGCAACTTAACATCTTGTGGAGTTTGTTTTTATTGTTCTGTGGTAAGAAGAAGAATGTACTGAGAAACAGAGTCGATTCTAGTGACTATGAACTGGATCAACTTCTCATGGGAACCTTATTGTTCACTGTTAACATCTTCCTTTTGCCTACCGTCTTGGCATTCTACGTGATGTTCTCAATCACCGAATTCATTATTTTGATTATAACGGGATGCCTAGAACTGCTAATGACTCTTTTGAACCACTTCCCTTTGTTCATCCTTCTACTAAGAATCAAAAATTACAAGAGGATCCCCGGTGGAATTAGGTTTGGTAACGATAGAGGATTACTGAGAGTGTATATCAAGCCAATGAGTATTGCTGACATGTTCGCACCATTCACCAACATCATCCAAAAGGTGAATTCATCATACCTTTCTCCATCCACTATCAAAGGAATCCTCACTGGCCATACGGTCCAGATTCAAAGAAACAAGTTGTACATGTTACTCTACTCTGCATTGCCGTCTAAAAGAATTTCAACTTCCCAGCTACTGACTGAGTTGAAGAATACTCTATAATAATATGCATCGCTGGGTCAAGGTCTACTATCATGATTTAATTGATTTACCCTCCCAGAACATATGAATTAACGCCCCATATACGAGCAAAAATGTAGTGTACAAAATATTAAATCGTGCTCATGAACATTCGTATACTTAAACGTCAATGTCGTTAAGACCAAGACCTTCATTCTCATCAAAGGTTCTCTCGTAGTCTTCAATGATCATATTTGGATCCTGGTCTGGAGCATACACGTTCTGGATGTAAGAACCAGCTAATGGATCCTGCATCTTAACAGTGAACTTGGTTTTACCGTCAATTGCGTCTTGTAAACCCTGGAAGAAAGATGTCCAACGGTCTCTAGTGGATAAGTCCATGGAGTCCGAAGTTTGAGTAAAGACCTTAGAGTGCAACTCCTCGTGAACTTGTCTGAGGAGACCTTCAATGGTTGTGAAACGGCCACCAAGGGTACCTGGTGTCAAATCTAAGTTCAACTCTGGAATGATTAAACCACATGTCTCGGACTTCAAGATATCTCTCTTCAAGTCCTCTGGATCATCAACAGTCAAAGAGATACGACGACCCTTTTCTGGGATGGCACCACCTGTCTTCACCTCATTAGATTTGTATCCACACTTCTCACAAAGTGTACTCATGAGGATAACATCTTTGAAATGTGGAATGTTAACAACCTTCATGTGGGTCTCACAAGGAGCATAACATGTAGGACAAGTGGCGGCAAATGTCTGAACTTCATTCTCGAAGTTCTCAATATCAGTCTGATCAGAGATAAATCCTGTCACAGTTGGGTTTCTGTCCTTTCCGGCAACTCTTTCGGCTCTTTCTTTCTTGATCTCCTCCAACTGGTCCTGAGTGATGAGACCGATTTGAACGTTTTGATCATCAGATCTCAAGTACTCAATACTAGCCCACTTGTGAGCAGGTTCATTAGGAACATACTCAATCCAAGAGTTACCAGCTGGATCGTCAATTTCAAATGTGACTGGAAGTGTACCCTCCTCACCGTTAAGTGTCTTCTTAACCTTGACGATGAACTCTGCAATCTTATCGTGAATCTCCTTATTAACTTCGAGTCTAGCAGGCTGGTCACCTTCCAAATCTTCGATCATCTCTTGCAAAATACCCTCCACTGTTGTGAGCTGACCTCTCTTTGGTGGAATTTCAATGTCCAACTCGATAAACTTACAAGTGGCGGATTCTTGTCTGACAACTTGTCTGTTGAAATCTTCCTTGGATTCAACTTTCAAGATGTATTTGGAGCCCTTCTCCTGGATGGTACCAGCAGGCTGCAATTCAGAGTTCTTCAATCCACAGTGTGGACACTCGAAAGACATAAGAATGACCTCGTTGAAGTATGGAATCTTAGTAAGGAGCATTCTAGTGACACCTTGTTCATGACAGTTCATACAAAGCGACTGGATCTCCTGGACAGGGTGGCCTTCAACATCGGCGGCACCTGTCTGACGAATACCTTCGTCGTTGAACTCTGGGACTTGTTCATCATCAACCTCTTGGGCAGCGGCACCAACGGACTGGAAGAACTCTTCCTTTTTCTCAACGTTATCTGTGCTCATTGTCTCGTTAAGCTTTGGTCTTTTAAGGTCTGATTCGTCTATATGTTCTCTGCGCTCCATAAAGCTGACTCTAATAAAAGATAAATTGTATAAGAAAAAAAAAAAACAGCCTATTTGTGATCAAATAAAAGCGATTTCTTATTTTAAATATTTATGTCTTTCACTGTTCAGAGAACTTCTCGAAGCCTATGGAAACAAAAAAAAATTTCGGGATGAGCTCCGGCGAACAATGGCGCAATGCACGAAAAATGGCGCAATTTTTCATTTTGCCAATTTTCCTAATCTGGTAGCATGCGTCCCTGATTAGACTGATTTGGCGATAAGCACTGTTATAACAGTACAAATAAAACGGATTTAAAGCTAAAATTTCTCACTAAATCACCGTTTATTTGTTAATCATTCGTTGTTGTTTTTTTTCATTTGAATTGAATTCCATAACAAGTATAACTGTGTGGTATCGCATAACCTCTCGTTCTGCCCCCGTGTGTATCATATCGCTTGAATATTCGCACGTATATAAACAACCCCATTTGAAAACATACAACAACAAAGCTCATTTGGGATTTGGCACGCAAGCATATCTTTCCAGCATGGATACAAGAAAGGCGATCACAGACAGCAACTCCACTACAGAGCCCAAGCTGCTCAACGCATCTTTCAACCAGGACAGTAGCTGTTTTGCGGTGGGATATGAGACTGGGTTCAGGGTGTACAATACCGACCCAATGGATAACAAGGTCAAGCGAGAGTTTGGTGAGAGTGGTGGCATAGGCATGATAAAGATGCTCTATCGCACTAACTACTTGGCCTTGGTGGGTGGTGGTAAAAATCCTAGGTTCCCAATGAATAAGGTGATCATTTGGGATGATTTGAAGACAAAAGATGCACTAAACTTGAACTTTTTCAGTCCTGTACTGAATGTGTTTCTGTCACGTACTAGAATTGTGGTTGTCCTGAATAATAAGATATACGTCCATGGATTTGGCTCACCACCGAAGAGCATTTCGAATTATGAGACGTGTGAGAATCCACTTGGTGTCGCTGCATTATCGCCCGGTGCTTATCAAGATCAAGTTACCACTTCACAAATTCTAGCATTCCCAGCCCGGGTAGAAGGTCAGATCCAGATTGTGGACATTTCGTCTATTGGTAAAGAACGAAATCTTGTGTCTCTCATTAATGCACATAAATCAAAGATACGATGCCTTGCCTTGAACAAGGCAGGTACCATGATTGCATCAGCCTCAGAAACGGGTACAATCATCAGGGTATATTCAACTCAAAACTGCTCGTTATTATATGAGTTCAGACGTGGTCTGGATAGGGCAGTCGTTTATTCTATGGAATTCTCACCGAATGGATCAAGACTTGCAGTATTAAGTGATAAACAAACGCTACATGTATACAACATTTCTGGTTCTCAACAACAGCAGAACAAACAACATATGTTCAAGAATCTTCCAATCCCTATGAAGCCAAATTATTTCAGTTCTACTTGGAGTTTCTGCTCTATTCATTTGAAAGATGACGGAGAAGGTCTTTCAATGGATCGTGGTGTCCTTGGCTGGTCTGGGGAGAGCAGTATCATCATCTTGTGGAAGATGAGAGGTAAATGGGAAAAGTATTTGATTGTGGAGAGACACTCCGAAGATCCTTCTAAGAGGTTTGAGATTGTTAAAGAGAGCTGGAGAGGATTAAATGAGGACTAAGTCCCTACACTGAAGTTGAATCATTAACGCATGTATTTATGTTGCTTTTTTTTTT
>JAJMLR010000033.1:0-59651 GCA_030569745.1 Petasospora bimundalis
GAATCGGTTGTTTATATAGTAAAAATTCTAAGGGGGGGGGTGGGTTGAAAGCTTAAATTAGCCGCCAACAATGAATAGTAAACAAAACCAAAAAAGGTAAACAAAGGACTACAATGATATAAAGAGGGTGGATGGTGGTGGGGGGGGGTGGACATCTATAATGATACATAAAAACACACAGGAAAGGAGAAAAAAAACACACAAACAAATACAAACGACTCACTGATGTTGATTTCTAATCTCATCAAACCATGTACTTTGTAAAGCCTCTGTAGCACTGATTCTCTTCAATGGATTGAACATTAAGAAGTTCTCCAAGAAAGTAAGGATATGAATATCTTGTGAATTAGCCAACTGTTTAAATATTCTGGATAATGGGATTTTCTTGATAATTGGGAATTTATGATCAATGTAGTTATTATTCATCGACATGATATCATCTGTTGTTGGTGTACCCAAAATCTTTATAATCTCAACCAATTGATCAATACCAGATTCACCAGGGAATAAAGGTTGTCCAATCAGTAATTCAGCAAATACACAACCAGTTGACCAAACGTCAATCTTTGTTGTATAATTTGTAGCACCAAAGATCAACTCTGGGGCTCTATAATAACGAGAACAAATGTATGAAACATTTTGTTCACTTGGTGATAATATCTTTGCAGAACCAAAATCACAAATCTTCGCCACACCTCTTTGATGATCAACAAGTATATTTTGTGGTTTAATATCTCTATGACATATTGACATTGAATGAAGATATTCAAGTGCACTTAAAATATGAAAGAGATAATTTCTCACTTCTGTTAATGGCATATTAAGCTTCTTCATAGTATAGAATTGATTACGTTTGTATAACGTTGTTGGTAAGAATTCCATAATTAAATTCAAATAAAGATTATTGTTTGAATTTGTTGATGGATCATTCTCATATGAATAATAAAATAACTTTGTAATATGTGGATTATCCAAAGATTTCATGATTTGTAACTCACGATTCTTAAATCTTTTATCTTGAAGTACTTTCTTTATAGCAATTGTACGTTCTGTTGGAATTAACAATTGACATTTGGTAACTGTACCAAATGATCCATGTCCAACGTTTTGTGGACTATCATAAGTAATCTCCACTTCATTGTCATTTCTATCATTAACCACCGTAGTGGTTGTACCTATTTTACGATCAGTGTTCATCTCTTTTTCTGCTTTCTTTCTTTTTTTTTTCTTCTTCAATAGGTTGATAGGCTCATGTGATACAAAGAGTAAGTGGAGTTAGATCGTTAGCAAGTCAACGGGTCCAAACTAAAGAAGTGAGTCTCAGGGCAACAAAACAACAACAACACAGACACACAAACAAGTCTCTGGTTTTCAAAGGAGAGACGAATGGAAGATGAAGAGACTAAGGATAAAATCACAGTCTCCAAAGAAATGGTTGTACTCTTTTTTTGTTTCTGGTTTGATTCAGTTGTGGATGTTTACTGAAAGCTTTCCCCCCGTCTCCCCTCGCCGTCGCGGGTTTCTCATGAGACCCGTCACGCCTGCAGAGGGGGGTGGAGGAAAGTCCCGGGTCTAGGCGTAGGACTATGCGCGATGGCGGGGGGACAGGAAGTTATTAGAGGGTCCCCCCCATTCTGGGGTAAATCCCCCTTTTTTTTTGTAAGTCTCTCTAATATTTATATGGGTATAAAACTTAAATAGATTAATTTTTTTCAATCAAGAAACCATACTTAAATTTAAATCTCAAATGGACAAAAAGGGAGAGACTTGAATGAGAATACGCTAAAAAAAAAAAAGTCCCATTGATGAACAGATTTATATTTGACACCTCATAAAAAATTCTGTTGTTTTTTTCTCACGGCCGCGCGGAAGACGCCAAAACGGCGAGTGACCTCCTGCCGTACGTCAGGGGATACGCAAGAGACTAGACTATAGAGACTACAAAGAGACTAAAGAGACTAAAGAGATGAGATTCAATTTACAACTTAGCCTTAACCTTGTTGACAAAGGCAACACCTTTAGCAATGTTCTTTTCCAAAGTGTTAACGGCAATGTCAAAGAGTTTAACTTCATTAGCATCAAGCTGATCAAGGATCTTGTACTCAATGGCAGCAGCACCTTGTGGACCCAATCTAATTGGTAATGACAAGTATTCAACCTTGTTACCAGTCTTTTGACGAACTTGTTTAGCACCTGGAATGGAAGCATCCAAATAAACAAAAGAATCTTCAATAACGTTATTTTCACCATTCAAAGCTCTCAAAAGAGCTTCGGCAAACTTGTAACCAGAGTAGGCCATACTGAGAGTGGCGGAACCAGCACCATTCTTAGCCTTAACAACTTCATCACCACCAAATTGAACTCTATGAACAAGGGCATCTTTCTGCTTTTGAGACAATTTTTGGAAGATTTTTTTACCGTTTGAAGTGGAAAAGACTGGAACAATGGTTTCACCAGAATGACCACCAATGACTTCAACTCTAGTGTTTTCAATACCGGCAAATGAAGAATCATACTCTTTCAAAAAAGTGTTTGCTCTAACAATATCTAAAGTGGTAACACCAAAGAGTCTCTTTGGATCAAAGATACCAAAGTTCTTAAAAGTCTCAGCAACAATTGGAACAGTAGAGTTAACTGGGTTGGAAATAACGAGAACAAAAGCCTTTGGAGCATGTTGAGCAATGGCAGTTGCTAATGATTTAATGATACCGGCATTGATGTTGAACAAATCATCTCTGGTCATACCTGGCTTTCTTGGAACACCGGCTGGGATGATAACAACATCGGTACCTTTAAGAGCCTTGGCAATAGCAGTTTGATCCTCCTTTGAAGATGGTTCATAACCGGAAACCTTCACTTTGGAGTTAATGTGAGAAAGGTCTGTAGCAACACCATGCGCGAGTCTGATATCAAAGAGGGAGAGCTCATCGACATATGGGGAAAGTTTGAGAAGAAGGGAAAGTGGTTGACCGATACCACCGGCAGCACCAAGAACTGTGACTTTAGTCATTGTATAATTGAAATTGTATAATTGAAAAGATCGATGAAATATTGAGAAGAAGAACGATGGGGGGAAAAAAAAAAAATTGCGGAGAAATCCACTTACTTAAATACGTGTGACTCCGCGTCAAATGGCGAAATTATACGGAGAGGAGGAAAGGGTGCGAAAAAAAAAAAATTCGCGGAATGGGCAATGGGCAAACGGGCGATTGCGGGTATGGCAAGCGTTTCCGAGGACAGCCGAGTAAGTCAATGAATTCTCCGGGCTTTAGCACATAAATTATATTCTCTTTGGATAATTAGTTAACAAATTAAACAATTTTGTAGTTAACAGTTACAATTGATAACAAATGGATTCTTTTGCCTTGGTACTTTGTTTTTTTTCTTCTTGCTTTCTCTCCCCTTTCTCCTCTTCAATATGCATAGGTAACTGCAAAGCCAGATTATAACAAAAGCCGAGTCTCGCAGATATCAATCGTTATATATAAGCCCGGGGGGGGGGGGAAGAAGGTGAATAAACTGTTTCATTGGACAATTCATCCCGGGTACCATACCAATTGAAGGCTTCTCTACGTTGGGTTAGAGAGTGGGGTGAATTTGTCAAAGATTAAATTGTAGCTTTTTAATTTTTTTTTTAGCCTCTCAGTAACCATTCTGGAGCCACTTGTGGATCAACTTTTATCGTTGTCTTATCAAATGCTTCAATTAATAATTCCACCAGAATTCTTCCTCCTCTAGAGCCTGTGAACCGTCTGTATTCTTCGGAGACACTTGCAAGGTTCCAGCCTTGTAGTTTCCTTAAACATCCAACAACCGTTCCAGTTCTGTGTCTTCCCATACCGCAACATACAAGCAAGGGATAATTGTTCTTATTCACAATGATATCCAATGCTTGGACAATACTATTTTCTGTTAAACCGTCCCATGGGTTATTATCACCTCCATCTGGATTTATACCTGCAAAATAAAGATTGATCTCTTCTTGATCCACAAATTCAATGAATTCATCAATTGGGTCCTCTGATGCTAACCAAACAATTGTCTTAAGTTTTAACTCTTTGAGAAATTCAAAGTTGATCTTCGAGGGTTGTCCACTTCTATAAAGTTGTTTCTCAACAGGACAGAAATTTAAAGGTGGTACAATCTTCATCTTTGGTGCTGTACTTATGGTCACCAACGTTGTTGCCTTTGCAGTCTTCTTTGTATAATGCTCCTCATCAAGTTCTCCAACTGCATAATCAGTGTAGTCTTGAAGATCTTCCTCGGTATTTGTATCCTGATTATGTGACATTCTTCTCTTTCCTCTCTTCTCCCTTTCTCTTACTCTTTCTCTTACTATTTCGTTTGACATGACGAGTTTATTCACTCTTTGAACTGCCCCACGCGCGCATCTGTCTATAAATTTCGCGAATACGCGAATATTACCTGATATGGTCAAGAGCCCCTTTTTATAGAACAAGGGGGACGCAACTGTCTCTCTCTTTCTCTCTCTCACATACACTGTTTATTGGCTGAGTTCAACAAATGAAGGAAGCACACTTATTTGTTCTTGTCCACGGGTAAGTCCTTTACTATATATCTATACAAATTGAGCAATTGTACTAACTATGATAGTCTTTGGGGTGGCGCAAGCCATTTAAAGAGTGTCGATGACTTGATCAAGCTGAATCTTGTTGATTCTAAGGAGATCATCTGTACTTTGAGACCACGTTCCTCATCTTTATTTAAGACTTATGATGGTGTTGAGATCATTGGTCATCGTATGCTATTAGAAGTGTTGGAGGAGATCAATAGATTGAACAAAGATGAAGAGTTGAAAGTGACCAAGATTAGTCTCATTGGGTATTCTCTTGGTGGTATTGTATCCAGATTTATGATTGGAGAATTGGAGAGTATTGGGTTATTTGATATTATCCAACCAATGTTCTTTGCTACATTTGCTACACCTCATCTTGGAGTTCGTTTTTTCCGTAAAAGGTTTGGTCTTTTCAATTTCATACTAGCAAACGTGATGGGTCATGCTGGTGCCGAGTTGGCACTCTGCGATAAGGGTAAAATGTTATTAAAATTAACAGAGGGAGATTATTATAAAGGTTTACAAAAGTTTAAGCATCGGTTCTTATTTGCAAATATTCGTCATGATCGTACAGTTAATTTCTTCACCTCTTATATCACTGATAAGAACCCATTTGATGAACATTGGGATAAATTGGATATAAGTTTTGAATTTGATGATGATATCATATCAACTTATAAAGTTAGAGGTATCACCGTCCAACCAAAAATTGTTAATTTTAAAGATTCCTCATTACAACCGGTTACTTATAAGAAGAAACCTGTACCGATTTGGAAGAAGTTGAGATATGCTGGTATAATTCTTTTGATGTCATTAATCTTCCCTATTTGGATCCCAATTGTACTAACTGCAAGTACAATTGGATCAATTGTTAGGTCAATTGTGGTTAGAACTTATAAGAAACCTACAACGGAAGAACTTAAAGGGTTAATGACATTCGATACGTCAGTTTCAACAAAGAGAAGGGATAGTGATCCAGGTGAGACTTTTAGAGAAAAAATTGATGAAGCAGCTAGTGAAGCATTTGAAAATGCTATAAATATCACTCAATACGATGCTCATACCGAAACTGAAAAAGAAGCTCGTTATAATCAAGTTTTCTCATTAATTCAATCAAAAGCTTCAAATTTGAAGCAAATTGGCAAATTTGAAAGTGATGATGATTATGCAATATTTCAAGAGACTAAACCATTACCGTTGGATCCTGATAGACGGTTAGCAATGGAGAGACTCAACGCCTTAGAATGGCATAAATTTGCAGTTTATGTTAACGTTTTGAATGCTCATGATGGGATTGTTGCTAGAAAAGGGTTGAAGAGAAGTACTGTTAAAGGTATTGCAGTTGTTGGTTTCTTTACTGAATTGGTTAATGAGTATATTAAAGAGACTTAGTCCGGGTCTCACTGAGACTAGAGAGACTCTTATCAGAGACTGCGAGACCCAACGGTAAACTCCACTATTGCCGAGCTCGCATATAAAAATTGAAAAAAAAATATATCTTACAGGACATAATTGCTGCTTTTGTAGAAAATATAAACAAATACAAAGAAATAAAGCAGACGATGGATCAATTAGTATTAGAGACTTATAGTCTTAAGCAGCGATGTATTTACGCATATGAAGAGATTATTTTACCAAATATTGGTCTCTTCTTTATCGTTTTATCACAATTCTTTAATTCAATAATGATAATGACTACAAAATTACTTGAAACTGATCCAGATTTTGAAGAACCAATTCATCCATTACAAATATTATTTGTTCGTATGAGTATCACATTTGCAGGTTGTTATTGTTATTTAAAATATTATCAGAAAGTACCTGAAATCTTAGGTCCAAAAGATCTTCGATTACTCTTAATTGCACGTGGATGTACCGGTTTCATTGGTGTTTTTGCAATGTATTATTCATTGATGTATCTTAGTGTTAGTGATGCAACTGTGATAACTTTTTTGGTACCTTCAATGACAGGATTTCTTGCATGGGTCGTATTAAGAGAATCATGGTCATTATTAGAAGCTGGTGGTGCATTAGTATCACTTTTGGGTGTTGTTTTAATTGCAAGACCAGTTTTCTTATTTGGAACACCAACTTCTAGTAACAATGGAGCTGAAAGTTCAGATCCTGAAGAGAGATTAGCAGCTATTTTTATGGCTTTATTTGGTGTTATGGGAGCAAGTATGGTTTATATTGTTATTAGATTTATTGGTAAAAGGGTACATTCATTAATAATGGTTGAATATTTTGCATTTATAACATGTGTGACATCACTTGGAGGTATTATTATTATACCTGGATTAAGTTTTAAAACTCCACAAACTGGTAAACAGTGGTTTTTATTCTTTGTAATTGGAATCAGTGGATTCTTTATGCAATTTTTATTAACAGAAGGAATTCAAAGAGAAAAGGCATCAAGAGCATCAATGATGCTTTATTCACAAATGGTTTATGCATTAATTTGGGAAATAACCATTTGGCATCATTTCCCAAGTTTTTGGAGTTGGTTAGGTATTACCATTATCTTGGGTACAGCATTCTATGTATTGACACATAAACCTAAAGAGATCAAATTAGAGCCATTGCCAGATTTAGAAAGAGATGAACTTGAAGAGTTGGATGACTTGACGAGTATTTAATAGAATATTTAATTGAATATTTAATATAAATATTTAATATCGAAATTAGTTTGATATTATACTGATTATATGATTATGTAATGTATTATGTAATGTATTATGTAATGCATTATGTAATAGGATTATGTAATGTATTATGTAATGCATTATGTAATATATTATGTAATGTATTATGTAATAGGATTACATAATCAATGACAGCCAAATGGTGATAGACAGACGGCATGCGTGTGGAGTGTGGCATCACCACCAAGGTTGCAGTTTCTCTTTGGTGGAAAGAAAAAAAAAAAGTTTGTAAATAAATTATAAGCAAAGGAAATATTAAAACAGAAAAGGTTACACTGCCATATAAAGAGACGATATTTTTTGGGGTATCTACAGAGAAAGAGCACAGAATACATTGTTCTCATCCCTCCCCATCGCTTCCGTATTTTATAATGCCGGATCAGAATTTCCCCATTGATCAAATAGAGTCTGATTTGTCGAGGTACACTCTTGGTGAGGATGTTGCTTTTGGTAAGGATGAGTCCTTTTTAAGAAGTGTTGAGAGTAATGGGTTGATTCATGGCCATGTGCACAACTTTGATAACTTCACCTATATTCATGGTCATATTCATACTAATGATACTCCCTTGGAACCGGATCAACTGACTATTCAGAGACCTGTTAGAAGGAGAAGTTCTCATCATCATCATATGAATGATTCATATGCTTCTCAATTCACTGATTGTCAACATTTTGAATTCCTCAACTGTCATGATCAACAGTCTAAGCCGATTATAACAGAAGATCCAAATGTTACTTGTGATGAAGATGAGAATTGTAAACCGAAGATACTTGAAATATGTTGTGATAACACCCATGGTTCTGCTGTACCCTTGTTTCCAATCATCAAAACTGATGATCTTAATGACGTTTTAACATATTCAACTCCACATTTACATCCAAATGATGAAAAAACTTTTGAAGATTGTAACTTTGATGATTGTATAGACATCAAATGTGATTTGGATACTTGTGATATTGACGATTTATATTGCAACCATTGTGAAGATGATTTAACTGTTAATGATCATACACATTATGAAAAGGAGTTAATACCATACATTCAACGATGTAAACGTGAAAGAGAAGAAGATGAAAGTATTAAACCACAGAATATCTTACATCATCATTTGCATCATCATTCTCATCATCCACGTCCGGAAAACCATCATCATCACCATATTCAACTTCATGATCATCATCATGAAAAGAAACATAAATCGGAACCAACTCAAGATTTGATCAAATTTGGTTGGAACTTTAAGAATGAACAGGCAAAATGTGAATGGGATAGTTGTTCTTCTCTCTTTGATAACACTCTTTTATTACAAACACATATTGTGGAAAACCATCTCATCCCAGAATTTGATATTCATAACAATCTACCTAAAGAAGGATCCGCTTTATCATATGAATGTGAATGGAAGAATTGTGATTATATGGGTGATGGAATGCCTGCACTTTTAAGTCATATAAATTCGCAACATAGTGGATATCCAGAACCTACAATACAAAGCAAAAAAGATGAACTATTGACTCCATCACCAGATCATCATAATACAAATTCTGAAAAAATTTTGGAAGATGAAGAAACAACTTGTAAATGGTTAATTGTTAACGAAGAAGGTGAAACTCATTTTTGTGGTAAACAATTCTCTAATGCTGAATCATTAACACAACATTTGGTCGAAGATCATGTCGGTTCAGGTCAGAGTATTTATTTCTGTATGTGGGAGGGTTGTGATCGTAATGGTCAGGAATTTAGACAGCGTCAAAAAGTTTTAAGACATTTACATACTCATACTCATTATAAACCTTTACAGTGTGAAGTTTGTGGTCGTCGGTTTGCAGTTGATACAATGTTAACACAACATATGAGAACTCATTCAGGTGAGAAACCTTACAAATGTACAGTGTGTGATAAGAGGTTTGCAACTTCAAGTTCATTATCAGTGCATTTAAGGACTCATACAGGTGAAAAACCATTGGTTTGTAAATATCCAGGTTGTGGTAAAAGGTTTAGTGAAAGTTCCAATTTAACAAAACATATGAAGATCCATGAGAAAGAATTCAAATGTGATTGTTGTTTGAAAAGTTTTGCAACTTTAAAGCAGTTAAACTCCCATAATGCAAAATACCATGTGGCAGATTAATACTATTATATGTTTAACGAGAAAAAAAAAGACTAGTTCTACTTATGTAGTCATGAAACACCAAAAAAAGTATATATACAAGTTCATTCTTTATAGTTGAGTGTGTTCAAGCTTTAAAATATTTGTCCATAAGCTCATAACATGGAACCTCTGCTTGGAGTCTTGTACAGAGAAGGAAAACACCACTGAACTTTCTGTGTAAGCTATAAGTTTCCTCTGGTGGTGGAGTCAATCTTTCTCTGAGCATCAAACCCATCTTAGACTTGACTCTTGTGGTGACATCTTGTTTACTAAAGTCATAAAGACCCCTTTGACTAAATGGTTCAGCCAGTGTTAAGATTGATTCAACATGTGCATCAACCATCTCCTGGGACTCGAGACCGGTTAAGTATCCAAGTTTTTCAGAGTACTCGGCAACGAGAGGAGCATCATTAATGACACCAGCACGAAGACAACCAACATAGTTCTTAATGAATTCATCTCCATATTCTCTGGAAGCACCAAAATCTATAAGTTCAATCTTCTTCTCAGAGGAGTTGTACAAGAAATTTGCCCAATTTGGATCGGTTTGCATGAACTTAAACTCTCCAATCTCTTGAAGACAAAGTCTCATAACGTTAGTTGCCAACCAATCACGAGTTTCTTTATCCCATTCTCCACGAACAATCTCAGTACCGTTCAACCAGTCCATGGTGATGATATTCTCAGTGGTCAAATCATCATACACTTTTGGTACAACAAACACAGGATCATCTTTTAAAAGGTTACCAAATTTTTTGATACTCTCAGCTTCTCTTAAAAAATCACATTCCCATTTCAATTCAGTTCTAGCATTACCAATTGAACTCTCGGCAAACATACCTTTTGGTAATAACATTGATGCACTCATTATAGTCAATAAAGTATCCATATCAGAATCTATGGAATCCTTAACACCTGGGTATTGAACTTTAACTGCAACTGGATGACCATCCTTAGTGATAGCTTTATGAACTTGAGAAATGGAAGCAGATGCAATTGGTACTTCATCAAAAGCTTGAAATTTTGATTTCCAATCATCTCCAAGATTTTTTTTAAGAATTCTATGCAATTGACGTGGTGGCATAAAATAACCTTGATTTTGTACCGATTTCAAAATTTCCGATAATTCACGAGGAAGAAACGATTCATCTTGAATAGAGAGCATTTGACCAACTTTCAATGCTGCACCTCTCATTTTACGTAACTTATCACCAAGTAATGAAACGTTTCTTGAAGATAATGCAGCATTTCGAAGATTTGGCTTTTGACCTGATGCCATTGCCTTAATTCCATCAGTTGCAACATTCATACCCATTGAAGTTGCTAAATGTCCATAATGGAAAAGTCTTTGCAATTTAGAAGTAGGAATCTCAGCATACCTATTTTCATCTTCTTTTTCAATCGGTACAGCAACGGATTTCTTTGTGGAATATTCCCTTTTGGAACCAGGAATATGTCTTTTCACCATTGGTCTCTTATCAGATGAGCCAATTAAGCCAGAACTCGCATCAGAAGCAGATGTCTTGACATTTGCATGGCTTTCAGCTTCTCTAATATCATTGGCCCTTTGATAAAGTTCATCGTACATCTCATCATGAACACGCAGTGGCTTTGTAAGTCCAGAGGTCTTGTAGAAATCACACACTTGCTTCTCGAGCAAAGCAGCGGAGCCCTGTGCAACTCGACCAGCAGATCTTGCAACTGTGATAATCTCAAAGAGAACTTCTCGAGAGAGCATTTTCTTTCTTTCTTGCTTCTTGCTTCTGCTTCTTCAATTGCTTTACAGCTTATTTGAAATCTTTCTATGTTATTTTGTTAGTTCCCAGTCTCGAATCCCAAAGAAGAAGAATTCGCGACGGCGCTCGCGAATGCGTTCTATTCTGCCACCTGTGTACGGGCAGCTCAAATTTTTTTTTTAACGTTGTAAAGCTCATCGCCCTCAAATTTGTTTACTTAAAGATTGATAAAAGTAGTTGAAATTGCAAAGAACTGTGGCGTAATGGGTTCTGAGAAGCGTTCTAAGAAGTCATCTGAAGAGAAGAAGAGTAAAAAAATGAGAATTGTCGACACATCGTCTGCCGAGAAGGTTGCCGAACGCGCTGAGGAGGAGTTGAAGATTCACCCACATCCAGTTCATGAAGAACATTTGGAGTTCCATGATGCTGGTGAATTCCAAGGCTTTGTTCCTCATAAGACCACTGCTGCACAGGCAGAAAAGCTTGAAGGTGGTGAAGTCAATCCCTTCACCGGTGAACGTTATACACAAAAATACATTGATATCCTTAAAGTTCGTCGTGATTTGCCCGTGCATTCTCAAAGAGATGAGTTTTTAAAGATCTTCCAATCTACACAGATTATGGTCTTTGTCGGTGAGACCGGTTCCGGTAAGACTACACAGATCCCACAGTTTGTCCTTTACGACGATTTGCCACATTTGAAAGGTACTCAAGTTGCTTGTACTCAACCTCGTCGTGTTGCTGCAATGTCTGTTGCTGCAAGAGTTGCTGATGAGATGGATGTTACATTGGGTGAACAAGTTGGTTATAACATCAGATTTGAAAATAGAACATCCAATAAGACTATCTTGAAGTATATGACTGATGGTATGCTTTTAAGAGAAGCAATGGAAGATCATGATTTAAAACGTTATTCTGTTATCATTCTCGATGAAGCCCATGAACGTACATTGGCAACAGATATCTTGATGGGTTTGTTGAAACAGATCACAAAGAGAAGACCTGATTTGAAGATCATCATCATGTCTGCTACTTTGGATGCTGAAAAATTCCAAAGTTATTTCAACGATGCTCCATTACTCGCTGTTCCTGGTAGAACTCATCCAGTTGAGATTTACTATACACCAGAGTATCAGAAGGATTACATGGATTCTGCTATGAGAACAGTTTTGCAAATCCATGCAACTGAACCAGAAGGTGATATTTTACTCTTTTTGACCGGTGAAGAAGAGATTGAAGATGCATGTAGGAAGATTTCTCTTGAAGCTGATGAATTGGTTAGAGAACAAGGATGTGGTCCATTAGCAGTTTACCCATTATATGGTTCTTTACCACCACATCAACAACAAAAGATCTTTGACCCTGCTCCAGAGTCCTATAATGGTCGTCCTGGTAGAAAAGTTATTATTTCCACAAACATTGCCGAGACTTCTTTGACCATTGATGGTATTGTTTACGTTGTTGATCCAGGTTTCTCCAAACAAAAAGTTTATAACCCACGTATTAGAGTTGAATCTTTACTTGTTTCTCCAATTTCAAAGGCATCTTCACAACAAAGAGCTGGTCGTGCTGGTCGTACTAGACCTGGTAAATGTTTTAGACTTTACACTCAAGAAGCTTATCAAAAGGAATTGATTGAGACTACATATCCAGAGATTTTAAAATGTAATTTATCTTCTGTTGTTTTATTATTGAAAAAAGTTGGTGTTGATGATTTAGTTCATTTCGATTTCATGGATCCTCCAGCTCCAGAGACTATGATGAGAGCTTTAGAAGAATTGAACTATTTGGCCGTTTTAGATGATGAAGGTGAATTGACAGCATTGGGTAGATTGGCTTCTAATTTCCCATTGGATCCATTACTTGCTGTTATGTTAATTGGTTCTGCTGAGTTCAATGTCTCTGAAGAGATGTTAACTATTATTTCTTTACTTAATGTTCCAAATGTATTTGTAAGACCTGCAAGTGCAAGAAAGTTTGCAGATGAAGCTAAATTACAATTTGCTGATCATAGTGGTGATTATGTTACTTTGTTAAATGTTTTTGATGGATTTTTGGAAGCTAAAGAACAAGGTGGTTTACAACAATGGTGTCGTGATAATTTCTTATCATACAGAACATTAAATCAATCATTAAACATTAGAAAGCAATTATCAAGAATGATGGAAAATTTTGATATTCCATTGAAATCTACATCACAAGATGATAAAAATTTCCATAAAAATTTGACTCGTGCATTATTAACTGGTTTCTTTATGCAAGTTGCTATTAAATCAGGTAAAGGTTATAGAACTGTTGATGGTCAAGACGTTTTAGTTCATCCATCTACAGTGTTACCAACGAGTCCAGAATTCATGTTGTATAATGAGTTGGTGCTTACTTCAAAGACCTATGTTAGAACCGTGCATGCTGTTAAAGGGGATGAATTGAAGAAGTACAGTTTCTTTAGTGATTACAAGTTCTAATGTATCAAAAAGAATTTAAAAGAAGTTTAATAAAGGGTCATATGCATATATATTTTTATTTGTAGAGTTAATACCCATGTTTAAACATAGATATTTTACGAATCAAACTTTGTCATTGTATCAATTTTGGGCATCTCGACGCGATGTATGTACATGCATAGGGGCCCTTTCCTTAAAGGCGGAGAGCATATAACAGTCTTCGTAACAGTTTATTAGCATAGTATATTTATCTTTATCTTTATCTTTATATTTATCTTTATATTTATCTTTATCTTTATATTTATCTTTATCTTTATCTCTATCTTTTTATTTAAATTTTATTTAACTCGTTTACTATGGTTTTCTCATATGCATATATGTGAAACGTGACCAAATGTGCGCAATGCAATATTCAAATGACCCAAATCATCTTGAAATGCAATCAGATCTCAAAGTTATATATATATTATATATTTTGGTCTTTGCAAAGTTCTTTAATTTAAAGTCTCTTAAAAAGCCGAGATTCTAATGCATTATACATATGTAGAAAAATCTCGGATATGAACATCAATCTCTATATATATATATATAATTTATACCAAACTCTTGCTTGTTTTCTATGTCAGATGGTTTAAATTATCTATAATATGAAATTTAACAAAAAGCTACTAAAATTTCTCTTTTCTTTTCCATTTGACGTAGTCATTTTAAAGTGTGTGTGTCCAAGCATGCGAGTGCACGATGTGCTATCTAAAGAGCTTCACTGGCAGCTGTCACTTCTGAGCTGCGCTTCTTTTTTTTTCACTGGAGTTTTCTTGAATATCGCGCGGTGTTTTAGGGAGGATTGTTCCATGGACACAGATAAGAATCGGTTTTAATAAGAAACGGGTTTTAATATATGAAACAGTTTTTTAACTGGAAAGGAAGTCATTTGAAACTAAGAAATGAAATGAATTGTTGGGTGCGGAGAAGGAGAAGCTTTTTGGCTGCCTTTGACGACTTGGCGGGGAAACAGGGAAACTGTAGGATAAGATCCTGGGGACACTGTACTCCATCTATCTATCTATTCATTACTATATTATCTATTACTATATTATATATTATATTATTATCTATTATATATTACTATATTATATTATATTACTATATATTTATTAATAAATTAATAAATATAAACAGCTTAACGCAAATCATTCCATGTCAAAATCTCAGGCCGCCTTGCCTTTCCGTGGGCTTTGGCAATTTTGACATCTGTGCGTGCAGCTACCGATTCCCGCCTCTGCCGCTGCCACTTTCACACAATTTTTTCAGCGCGTTTACCCATTTTCGTGTTCCACTGCGCCAGCGCAACGCACTTTTATGCGCCATTTTCCACCTTTGGGGGGGGGCGCCGGTGTTTTTTTTTTTTTTTTTTGTTTTTTTTTTTTTTTTTTTTTTTCGGTCTTTCGCTTTTTCCTAAAATTTGGCACCGCGGGGAGGTTGGGCGGTTGCGGGCGAAGGGTTGCACCATCAACGCGGGAAAAGGCCGAAAAGAAACTTGATCATTTCACAAGGCAGAAAATTTTGATAACTTTCTTTCATATCAAAAAAAGCTTTTAAACAAAAGGGGAAAAATTTACCAGTTAAATATAAGAAACACCTGGTTTTAATCCATTCTTGATATATAAAGAAAAGACAGGAAAAAGAAAAGAAAACTACAGCGCTGGACAAATAAAGCAAACAGTGTTCCCATATACACACAAAACAACAAAGACACACAGCGGCTAGCGCCATTTTTAATATTCTCCCCTTTTTATCAAGCTTGAAGAGGAAAGAGAGACTAAGGTAAGTCCCAGCTCATATATCATTTTACAAATGAGATCTGGGTCTCGATTTGCAAGACCACAGCGGCCGTCACCTTTAGCCGCCCATTCAAGTTCTAATGGCGGCGCCACTTCATCAACACATCATAGGTTAGCTAATTCATATCAAGCAAAGACAAATGATACATCACCTTTAATACAACAACAATCAAAACTTTCTCAAATTCAAGAAATACCGAGTGAAGATTCATTTGAAACAAGAGCAACAATAATTTCTTGTTCAATTTCACCTACAACAATACAAACAATTCAAACAAAGGATAATCAATACAATACAGAAACATACGATAATTCATTAAGTAATATCAAAAGAACAAATGATGATAAATCAATAGGACAACTAAAAAACTCTGAAGAAGAAGAAGAAGAAGATATTGATGAAGATGATTCAATATCTCATCAAATACCACCACAACTTATGGAAAAATTGAGTAGATTCCCATTATTTAAGAATGCCCCACCTGCATTTCATAAAGCCATTGCAGGTAGATTACAACTTATGACAGTTCATGCTCAAGAATACATTGTTAAATTTGGTGAACCTGCAAAGGCAATGTATTGGATTTTAAGAGGTTCAGTAGCTGTAACATCTCCAGATGGTGAAGCTGTTCATGCCGAATTAGTTGCTGGTCAATTTTTCGGTGAAATTGGTATCTTATTTAATAGACCAAGAACTGCAACGGTTATTGCAAGAACAAAAGTACTTCTTGGTGTCTTAACTGCTGATTCATTTAATGCAGTATTACCGGATTTCCCATCAGTTGAAAGAAGTATTCGTGATGAAGCTCAAGAAAGACTCTCTATGCAAGATAAGAGAAAAAGAAATGGTGTCACTAACATCTTATCAAATTCAAATAATTTACCAATTCTTGATAAAAATGATATTGATACAAGAGCATCAGTTGTTGCAACTGCAGTTTCAACACTTCCAGGTCCTTCAGTTCCACCTAAAGTTAGATCCCCATCACCACCACAAGTTTTACGTCCAGAAGTTTTGAATTCATTTGCATCAGCACCACCTCATATGGAAGAAAGAGATCGTTTACCACAAATTCATGATAACGTTGATCATTCTATTCCAACAAGAGATTTCTTGAGAAGTATGCCAATGTTCACACTTTTACCATCGGCTATCATCCATGAATTGGTTCTAGGAGTTGAACCAAGAAGATTTGAACCATTTGAACATATTGTTAGAAAAGGTGAATTGGGTAGAGATATCTATTTTATAGTTAACGGTGAAGTTGAAGTTTTGGACCCAAAGAGAATCTCATTGGCAACATCTGAAGGAAACAAAGATAAGAAAGTCGATAAAGTCTTGGGAAGATTAGGTGCAGGTCAATATTTTGGTGAAATGGCTTTCCTTCAATCTCTTTCTGATTCAGGAGAAAAGATTGAAAGAAGTGCTGATATTAGATCCGTTTCCACAGTTGACGTTTTGATTGTCACTGGTGATCAACTAGAAAACTTGTATTCGAGATATCCAAGAATTTGTGATGAAATGAGAGAAACAGCAACAAAGAGAACAAACAAGAACAACCATTATCAAAGTGATCCTCCAACAGAGAGTCAAGGTGAACATGATCCATTCAGTAAATGGAAAGGTTTCCAATCAACAATCCAATTCAATGAAAACTTCTCGATGACACCACTGAATCATCCACCAAGAGAAGGTTCCCCATGTTCCACTGCATCTGAAAGCTCAAACGCTTCAACTCTTATGTCATCAGTTGCTCATCCTCCTTCTGGTTTCAATTCCTTCTCCAGTGCTGGCACTGCTTTCCATGAAGACACCAAATTCCCACAATTGAAAAGACGTCGTTCAGTATCACCAATATCACCAAGTCGTTCTCCACAACTCTCTCCATTGGATCCTATAGAACCATTGACTATCAATTTACCACCAATGAACCCAGTACCACCTTCAATTAACCAATTCCCATCTGCTAATCAAAGACAACAACCATTCCAGTATATGAACCACGCGAAAAGATTAAGATTGGCTAGTATCAGTGGAAGACGTCGTTCATCAGTGTTAAGTACTGGTGTATTACCAGATAGACTTTTACTTCATGTCTTTTCGATGTTGTCATTACCGGAATTGATGAAACTCAGAATCATTTGTCGTCGTTGGAGACAACTTCTTTACGTTGCACCAGGATTCTTTGAGTCCTTGGATTTGACTCCATATAACACTTCGATTGATGATAAGGCATTGATCCAAATCACAGATTTTGTTGGATCAAGACCAAAAGTCATTGATATATCAAACTGTTTCCATGTCACTGATGTTGGATTCTGTTATATGGTCAATGAAATTGGTATGGGTGGATTCATCCAAGTGATAAAGATGAGCTCTGTTTGGGAAGTGAGTGCTATGGCTATTATGGACATTTCCGTTCCAAGTGTTGGTCGTAACATTGAAGAACTCGATTTCTCCAATTGCCGTAAGGTCCGTGATGACGTTATTGAAAGAATTGTTGGATGGAAGAAGAGACAGAACAGTACAACCTCTTTGAACACCAACAACTACCATGGTGGTATGATGGATCCTATTCCTGGTATGGAAGAGTTTGATGGAGTCTCATCATCTTCTGAGGTTTCTGCTGGTTGTCCAAACTTGAAGAGACTGAATCTTGGTTACTGCAAACATTTGTCAGACCGCTCCATGTATCACATTGCACTTCATGCTAACGATCGTTTGGAATCCTTGGACATCACGAGATGTACCACAATTACTGATGCTGGATTTGCTTATTGGGCATATCAACCATTCCCAAACTTGAAAAGGCTTAAAATGAGTGACTGTACTTTCCTTAGTGATAAGTCTCTTATTGCAATTGCAAGTTCTGCTCAGTTCTTGGAAGAATTGGATCTATCCTTCTGTTGTGCATTGACAGATGTTTCAATTGAAGTCATTTGCCTTGGATGTCCAAACCTAACTCACTTGGATTTGTCCTTTTGTGGTTCTGCTATTTCGGATTCTACTCTTCTCGCTATTTCTATCCATTTGAGAAACTTGAAATCTCTTACGATAAAAGGATGTGTAAGAGTCACAAGGGCAGGTGTTGATGCTTTACTTTCCAATTCAATTTCCCTGAGATATTTGGATATCTCTCAATGTCGAAACGCCCACTTCTACAGAGACAACAGTCCAGCAGTTGCAATCAATCCAAGACCAAACTCAAGATCAGCATTTGTCACCACTGCCCATTCTAATGTTGTCGAGATTGTTATATGATTATTTTCCATACCCCACTACCTGTTTTGATGGGATGTATTCCGTCCTGATTTTTACGAATTAATGATAATGTATTCCACTTGTATTATTGAAGAATGCAATGTAGTAGTATTCAATTGTTCCTTATTAGTTTTACGCTACAGTGTAAACAATTAGTATCTATTTGTGTACTAGTTGCAAACTCGATAGAGGAATGAAGATGTAGAGCAAAAGACAAAAAAAAAACACCACCCTTAATGAAAGAAAGCAACAATCTCTTAGTAAACGGAGATGTAGTTGTTAACACGTTCCTTCTGATTTTGTGCGATACATTCAGCAATCCAAGTGATGTTTCTAACCTCCTGTTCTTTGGACTTGATCCAAGCCCAGATTGTGGAAACAGAAAACTGCTGAGTGAATGCATCTCTGCAGAGTTCCATTTCGAGCTTATAGAAGTGATCCTCCAAAGTCTTACCACCAACATTGTCAAAGAAGGACTTGTACTCATAAACGTTCTCGACAACGGATCTAATTTGTTCAATGTCCTCAGCCTTTGCCATGTGGTCACTGAAAGTGTAAAGCTTACCGAATGTTGGTAACAATGTCTTTCTCTCTTCAACGGACAAGTCGGAACCAAATGAGTTGAGGGAAATGTTAATAGCACGTCTATCAGCTTCAAATTCGAGAAGTGTCTTCATGATAGTAGCAGCAGGCTCTGGTTGTTGAAGACAGAATTGATAGAAATCCTCCAAGTATGCCTTATAAAGTTTGTTTCTAATGATCTCAATGTTCAAATCATCCAAATCCTCGGCTGTGAGACAATCCTTGAAGTATGGTGCCAATGGGGTGTCCACCAAGACTGTCTGATACAGTGACTCGATATCAGTGGCAACTGACAATGTAGGAAGAGTCTCAAACCAACCCAATGGATGACATCTATCCAAAATCTCAGCTTTATCTCTGTCATGGACTGTACCTGTGATCATAAGAGCGACGTTGTCGATCATATAACCATAAGTGATGTAGTCCATGAATTGTGCTAATGGTTGCACAGCCTGGTCTCTAATGTAGTTGAATTCAGCATAAAGTTTCTCGGAAGCCTTAGCCTGGATAGTTGAGGTTGCAAATGGAGATGGAACATTGGAAAGGAAGTTACCGTAATCTGTGGATGAGAGTTGAAGCTTAAGGTCCTCCAAGGTCTCACACTGTGTCAAGTTGATGTACTGGTTAGAGGTGAGTAAACCATTTCTATAACCACGCACCACACCTTCAATGTAACCACTGTAAAAAGAAAAAAGTGTTAGTCAATTGCACTATAAAATGAGACAACAAAATATACATACTTGTCAATGTTGAAGAAAAGACCTTCCATTTTTATTTTTTTTTGGTTCTTTGTTTTAGTTACTTTGTTGTAATGTCTCGGGAGAGAAGTGAGTAATACACCAATGGGAAGAAAAAAAGTCTCAAAGCCTCGGTTGAAAACAAGCAAACAATATGGAGTACAGAACAAAGTAAACAATCCAGTTGCTCACGTGTGTCACTGTGCTTCCTTTTTTTTGTATTTATTTATGCTGTTTGCAAGTATGAAGGCTTTCTTTATCGTTGGCTGCCTCGTGTCTGCCTGGAATTAAAACAGTCGCGAACTGTGGGTGTCCGGATGGGAAAGCGTGTGTCCCCTTACCGAAACCTTCGCGAACTCGTTCGATGAAGTCTCCGAGGGGGGGGAGAGCTAGTGATTTTGAACCGACCAGCACACATTAAGTTGTTTTGATTTCCTTTAGTTTGTACAACCACTTCTCAATTTTGGGGAGCTCCGTAGCAGACTATGACTGAGCTTGATACCTCTGCTTTGAATGTATTGCTTCAGGACCTCGTTGGAGATCTTCCTCCGCAGGTGTCTGATCTGCTTAAGGATGAACATCTACACTCTCAGATCCTACAATACCTTCATGAAGTGAGTTCAATTGACTCTAGAGACTATCTTTCATCAGTTCCACCAACACCAGGCATGGAAATTCAAGAGGAACGAACATTGGTTCAAGACATTGCGGAATTGGAAGCCACACAGAGATCCATCGATGCCAAATTGAAATCTGTCATTGTCGATTCTCAACAACTAATCATTGATAATAAGACTGAATTAGGTCATTCAAATGTATTATTTAACAATGAATTCAGCTCTAATCTGAAATCATTGTGGAGAACTTTTAATGAAGATGATTTGGAAGATATGAATGAACCGGAAGATTTTGATCTAAGAGAACTTGAAGGTGATCTTGAATCTGATGGTAAAGAGAAACCATTCCGTACAATTGTCTCTAATGTGAAAAAATTGGTTAAAGCGGAAGAGGAGAATAAACATAACAAAAACTTGTCTATTGTATTGGAAAATATGGAACAAATTGTAAACGTTTTGGAATTACCATCTTTGACAGGTACTTGTATCAAAGCCGGTTACTATTCCGAGGCTCTTGAGATAAGTTCATATACAAGAAGACTTGCAATTAGATTCCCTCATAGTGATTTGATCAAAGAAGTTGAGACTGGTATTAAGATGGAGATGTCACATATGTTGGTAGGATTGATCAGATTACTTCGAACAAACCTTAAGCAATCTTCTATGATCAAAATTGTATCATATTTAAGAAGAATTCAACCGTTCAGTCAATCTTCTGATGCAGATGAGCAATTGAAGAGAATATTACTACATGCTCGTTATCAGTTTATCAAGTTTGAGCTGGACTCATTGACTCCTCTTGCTGAAAATGAATTACATGAGAAATATTTAAAGAGAAGCATTGAAGTGATAAGAGAACACTGCTTTGGCTCAATTATGGCATTCAAGAACATTTTCCCCGATATTAATGATAGTGAGTTTGGTGAGGTTGAGATTGAGATTGAAAATGAGCTGGCCGAATTCAAAGAGGTTGAAGTAGAACCAGCCGAGGCAGAATTGACTAAAGAAAAGGCTGAAGAAAAGGCAGATGATGAATCTAATGCCACAGTTAAAGAGGATGATACAACTGAAGTAAAAGTTGAAGATACAGTGGAAGATCAAAGTAAGGAGGACAATGGAGAAGTCGATCTTGACTCGTCAATTGTACAAGAAGGAGAAGGTAATATAGAGGAAGAGAGCACAACAGAGGTGACTTCAAACGATGATGACACTGCTGTATCACCAGCAATTCCAGAATTTGAATTCATTAGACCTGCTTCAATGAGAACTCCATCAAACCTTCTTCTGTTTGATTTTGTTAGACACATTCTACAAGGGTTATCGGTGGTACTTTCCACCTCTCTTTCGCAAATTACCGAGCACTCAATCCGTGATGGGCTTTATTTGCAGTTGATCTACTGTTCACAATCCTTGGGACGTATTGATCAGAACTTCAGTGACTTAATGACATGGTTCTTACTCAACACTAAAAAGCCAAATGACGATGGCTTCTTAGTTGACCGTGCAGCATGGATTGCGGCAGTTGAGAAGCAGAAACAACTCGCTAAGAACCTCCTCTCGAGGAATTGACATAAAACGTTTACACATCCTTATCGATCCAATATCGTCCCCCAATTATCGTAGGCTAATAAAACAATGAGATGAACATCCAAGCACCTCCTCGACCACAGCGGTGTGTGTGGCGCTTACCACGCGAAATTTCAGTTCGGGCCACACTGCCGGTGATGTTGCGGCCCTCAGCCTTGAATTCAGCACTAAACAAAACACCACAGTCTTACTTTTTCCTGTTTACTTAGTGATTAAAGCATCATAGAATGAGTCAAGTGAGTATTCATCATTTAAGAAGACTACTGGGTTCTGTGCAATTGTCGACAGTGGTTTTGGTTTTTTTTTTTGGTCCCCCACCTCTGTGAATCTGCAATACTAACAATAACAGAAGTTGGCCTCACAAGGTTCACAGGCTCGAGAGACGCTAAAGGTGCCCAACGGTACTGCAAGCAAGCCAATGCCTTCCAATGTGAACGGAACTGGCGCTGCAATTGGTGACTCCAAGACACCTGTTGCTGCCACAAAGGGAGCTTCAAAACCCAAGAGGGTCCGCTTCCCATGGGAGTCAATTGGTGGCTTTAACGAGGGGAAGAAGTTTGACAAATCTTTTATTGTTCACTCTCATGCCATTCAGACGTTTGTCTCCGAGACTTTCCACAGCGATTGGTACTCAAACACCGGTACCGTTCTCGGTGTGTGTTTCTTCTCATGGCTTGTTGCCAAGTGGAGATTTGGTATCTTTGGTCTCGTGTTTGTATTACTCTCTGCATCATCTGTTTACAGAGCTGAGCATCGTCGTTTTGAAAGAAACGTCAGAGATGACATCCAAAGAATCGTCGCAGCGGAGAAACTTGAAGACAACTTTGAATCTATGGAATGGCTCAATGCCTTCCTTGCCAAGTTCTGGGTTATTTATATGCCTGCCCTATCTGAGACAGTTCTTGCAATTGCTCATGATATCTTAAAAGATATGGCCCCAGGCTTTGGTATTGATGCATTGACATTGGATGAATTCACTTTGGGTACAAAGGCCCCAAGAATTGACTCTGTCAAGTCCTTCACAAAGAAAGGTAAGGATATTGTAGAATGGGACTGGGCCTTCTCCTTTACACCAAATGACACTTCAGATATGACCAAGAAGGAAATTGACAAGAAGATCGATCCAAAGGTCGCCCTTGGAGTTAGAGTCGGTAAGGCAATGGTATCCAAGAACTTGCCAATTTTGGTTGAAGATATGTCTGTCTCTGGTAGAATGAAGATCACCTTGAACCTCTCTTTGAACTTCCCACACATCAAAGTCGTATCTGTCTCTTTACTTGAACCACCAAAGATGGACTTTTCTTTGAAGCCAGTTGGTGGTGACACTTTCGGTCTTGATATCATGTCTCTTGTTCCAGGTTTGTCCACTTTAATTACCACCATCGTTAACCAGAATGCAGGTCCAATGCTCTACGCTCCAAACCACTTGGATGTTGATGTTGAGGAGATTATGGCTGCTCAGAGTAATGACTGTATTGGTGTCGTTGCTGTCACTATTAAAGGCGCTAACGACCTCAAGAGTACCATCAACCCTTACGTTCAAATCTACACTGACTCCGATCCAGGTGCTCACGTTCGTACTGAAGTAAAGGCTCAGACTAACTCCCCACGTTGGTTCGACACAAAGTATATCCTCGTTAACAAGCTTCAACAAAAGATGCACTTTGATGTTTATCACTTCAACTTGTCGAAGAAGGCTGGTGAGTTGTTTGGTTCTACAGAGTTTGAGTTGGATGATTTATTGCAAAGCGACTCTCAGAGCGATATCAACGCTTCCCTTGAGATTGCCGGTAAGAAGAAAGGTTCCCTTAACTATGATATCAAGTGGTTCCCAACTCTCAAGTCTGGGTCCAGTTCTGTGGATGATGACTCCAAGGAGGTTGATATCCCAGATTCAGAAGTTGGTATCTTCAAATTCACCCTTCACCAGGCTAAGGATTTGGATATCAGCTCCTCTATCACTGGTCAATTGAACCCAAGTGCCGAATTGTACATCAACGGAAAACTCGTCAAGAAGTACAGAACCATGAAGCGTGCTAATGAGCCATCTTGGGAAGAGTCAACTGAACTTTTGGTCACCGAGAAGGCTTCAACCGAAGTCAAGCTCGTCATCAAAGACAACAGTACCGCTACCCCAACTGTCATTGGTAGCTTGACACAGAGTCTGGAGACTTTGGCATTCAATACTGCTGATGGTAACGATGTCTTTACCTTGGAACCAGCTGGTAAGCTTCGTCTTTCTGCCGTCTGGAAACCAGTCTCCCTTTCTGGTGTTTCGTCAACTGCTAGTTACGTTGCACCAATTGGTGTTGCCAGACTTCACATCAGAAGTGCCAAGGACTTGCTCAATTTGGAAACTGTTGGAAAAGTTGACCCATATGTTAAAGTGTTGGTTAACAACAGACTCAAATACCAGACCGGTTTCCACCCTGACACATGTGATCCTTCCTTCAATGAGGTTATCTACCTACCAATCACCTCACCAAGTCAACATATCTCTTTGGAGGTTATGGATGACCAGAATGTCGGTAAGGACCGTCCATTGGGTCTCTGTAACATTGCAGTTTCAGACTTTGTGAAGAGAGGCGATGACAACTCCTTTGCTTTCTTGAATGGTGACGACAAGGTATTGAGATCCGCTTTGCAGATCAAGAACAAGAAGCCAAAGGGTACCATTTCCTACTCCATTTCTTTCCTTCCAGCTATTCCAGTGTACTCTGTCACTGAATTGGAAGAACTTAAGACCAAAGAAGCCAAACTTGCTACTAAGATGAGTGAGCGTGCCAAGGAGCTTGAGGAGTGGGAAACTCTTTACAAGAAGACACCTAAGGATTACGACTGGGTTGAGGTTGACGATACTGATGGTGCTGATGTTGAACGTAAGGAGAAGATGCCATTGAGTCAATTGTTAACTCACAGCTCTGGTACCTTGGCTCTCCATATCATTGGTGGTAAAGTCTCAAAGTCTGATACTTATGTGCAAATGCTTGTAGATGACATTGGTTCTCCGGCATTTGTTTCCTCAAGATCCAGTGGTCGTAACGTCAACCCAGATGCTGGTGATGCCTTCATCCGTGATCTTCCAAACAGTACAGTTATTTTCAGAAACACGAAGAAGCAGCAAGTGAAGGATTCTGACCAGATCATCCATGAACAGTCTTTCAAGACTATGGACCTCCTACAAAAGTGCTTCACTGACCCACAGATTATCACTGTTGGTGAAGCTCAGTTAAAGATCAGATTGGAGTTCATCCCATCTGCCGTCAAGCTTCCACCATCTGAGACAATTTTAGACACTGGTAGAGCAAAAGTTGAGTTCATTGATGGTCAGAACATTGCCGCTGCTGACCGTAGCGGTAAGTCTGATCCATATGTCGCATTGACTATTGGTGAGATTGAGCTTTTCAAGTCTAAGGTTGTAAAGAAGACACTTGATCCAGTTTGGAATGAGGCCACTACATTGCCTATTCCATCAAGAGCTAGATCTTCCATTATGTTACAGGTGTTTGATTGGGACAGAACTGGAAAGAACAGACTCATTGGTGAAACAGTCTTTGACATTTCCCAGGTTCAACCAGGTGCTACTGTTCCTGTCTCTTTCCAACTTCAGCCACAGGGTGTCATTAACACCAATGTCACTTTTATTCCAGAATACATCCGTCCAAAGGTTGGCGAGAAAGAGTTTGGTCTCGGCCTATCTTCCCTTGCTGGTGCTCCGTTAAAAGGTATTGAGGGCGTTGCCAACATTGCTACCGGCGGTGTTGGTGTCGCCGTTGGAGGCGTTGGAGCCGCCGTTGGGGGAGCTGGATCCCTTGTTGGTGGTGTCGCTGGTGGGATGGGATCAGTTGGTAAAGGAGGAAGCTCTTTGTTCAAATCTGTCCTTGGAGGAAAGAAGAGCAAGAAGTCTATGGATGTGTCCAGATCTTCATCTGACCAATTTTCCGGTAGACCTTCTATGGACCAGTACAATGGAGACAACAGATCCATGATTTCTTCCAGTACCTCTAAGCATACTGGTGCCACTGGTACCACTGGTGCTACAGCTGGTATTATGCAGCATCAGAGATCTGCTTCCCAAATGTCTACATTCACAACAGCTGCTAGAGGTAAAAAGAGTACTGAAGGTCATTTGATCATTCACGCTGGTAATAATCTTGGTAAGGAGGCTCAATTGAGAGTGTCCCTTGCCATTAACGGAAAGTTGAAGGAGATCTACCATACTAAGAGTGTCAAGTCTACAAATGGCGCTATTAGATGGGATGAGGAAGTCATGTTTGACGCCCCAACTGATGCTGAGGTCGTTTTCGGTGGTGTTGTCCATCACACCTTCTCTAAGGACCAAGAGCTTGGTTCTGCAAAGATCAAATTGTCTGATGTGATTGACAGTCCACGTGAAGTGACACTTAACATGGGTCAAGGCTCAATTATGGTGAGCTTCAAATACAGTCCAGAGCCTGAATCCGCTTCCGAGCCACCAGTTGCTGCTGGCTGGTAAGATTTCATCTATACACTTCCCCCGTTTCTTGCCCATGATGGGAGAGGGTGAGAAGTGTTATTTTGTATAATTAGTTGACTTTATTTCGAAAACAATTTAAGTGTATACCGATCTCCATGTAGCGTGGTACTTTGTGTGTGTGTGTGTGTTTTCCCCCCTTACAGAGAACAATGGCTCTTTTGTTAATTGTGTCCAAATCTACACAGACACAACTGAAAACCGCTTTCCGACTTGATAAGCCCTCGGATCTCAAAAGGGTCAGCGTGGTAAGAGCACGCCTGAAAATTAAAGGCACAGCGTTGGAAACATCCCAACACCTCTACCGTGACTGTGCTTTTCCACTGTGCGCGGAGTTTTCAGAGCGCGGCATGTGGCGCTTACCAGTTCTCAAGACTCACGTATACGCTTATCCCAGTATATTACAGACGACAAGCGAGTAAATATCAGGCCGGGGGCTATGATCGAAACCCGAACACCACGGACTCTAGCGAGCGCTCGCGACGAATCACTAGAACTTGAGCGCCCAAACAGCAACACCGTACAACAAGAGGTCATTTTAAAGATCACCAAACTACATAAAAATGAGCGCTCAATTGGTAAGTGGAAACTATTGAGAGCATGGAGTACACAAGGAGACAAGTCCCAATTTCAAACGATCCGTTGCGCCAAAGTTATAGACATTTAAAGATTCAAGTGAAAAGTTTCGAGAGGCTCGTACTGAACAACCACACAAGTCCCACACACGAGTTCACCACTATTTGGCAATGTAAGGAGAAGATTATCACCAATAATTTAAACTCAGAAGTCACCAGAAAGAACGATATCTCTATTTTGGATCTATGTCACCATTCCGTTTAGTGTACTCCACACTCAATACAGAAAATGACTGGTGTACACCGGTGCGGGCTCACCGCTTCATGTTACATCAGTTATTTCTGTTTAAAAATCATTATAAAGACCGATACTAACTATTATGAATATTAGGCTCCAAAGTGGTACCCAGCTGAGGATCTCCCAGTTGCCAAGAAGACCAGAAAGACTCAGCGTCCTCAGAAGTTGAGAGCTTCTTTGGTTCCAGGTACTGTCTTGATCTTGTTGGCTGGTCGTTTCAGAGGTAAGAGAGTTGTCTACTTGAAGAACTTGGAGGACAACACCCTCTTGGTCTCCGGTCCATTCAAGGTTAACGGTGTCCCATTGAGACGTGTTAACGCCAGATACGTTATTGCCACCTCTACCAAGGTTGACGTTTCTTCCGTTGATGTCTCTAAGTTCGACGTTGCTTACTTCGCCCGTGAGAAGTCCGCTAAGAACACCAAGTCCGAGGCTGAGTTCTTCGGTGAGGAGCAGCCAAAGAAGGAGGTTAAGGCCGAGCGTGTTGCTGACCAGAAGACCGTTGACGCTGCTTTGCTTACACAGATCAAGGAGACCCCACTCCTCAAGCAGTACTTGGCTTCCACTTTCTCCCTCAAGTCTGGTGACAGACCACACCTCTTGAAGTTCTAAGTTTGCAATGATTAATGAAAAGAACCATTTGTCGTTTGAAGTTTAGGGTTTCACCAACCACAACTTGTATAATTTTCGGGTAATGAAGAGAATGAAGTTAAAAATTCGTTTATTATTTGAATACGTTAAAATGGGCTAGTTTTTTTGCCATTGTAGATTATATAAAAAAAACACTAGATCAACCTAGAACTAACAAATCTGATCACAAACACATTTCTCGTGTTGACAGGAAGCCCCCGGTGGCAAATTCTGTGCATGAGACGTTAATGCTAAGGATCTGTCGCTTGTAGGTAAATGGTCGTTCTTAAATGAGCGATTATGAGAACCACTGAAGCTATGAACTTGATTCCTTCAAGGAAATTGATATTCTGAGCGTGAATAACAATTTGATATTATCATCAACTGGGTCTTCCTATTGGTAAATGATGTCAATGATAAATTGCAGATAATGCGGCTCTTGGTGGCCACGTTGCCCCGGCAGCGCAGCTCATCGCAGCGTCCCAAAGAAGAAAAACCAAAAGAAACGTTCTCAGAAAATTTTAAAGTGTTAAAAGGGCGAGCGTGCGCACTTCTCTCTTGAAACTCACCACAACCTGTCCATAGTGAAAGACACACACAGACACACACAAAACCAGTAAAGATGTCTTCCCTTTTGCCATTGGCTGCTTACAACTTGGCCGTTGAGCCATACGTTCCAACACAGGCCATTGAGTCTGACTTGCCAATGACCATCCGCATCACCATGGCTGCTATTGATCCAGAATCTATTGATGACGATGAGCAGCCATCTACTTTGAGAATTCTTAAGTCTTCTCCATTAAACAGATTGGCTTACGACTCTGACGAGGAGTTTGACTCTGAGGATGACTCTGAGGAAGGTGAGGACTCTGAGGAGGACGAGGAGATGGAGCAAGATGAGGAGGATGAGGATGAGGATGAGGAGAAGGAAGGTGATGATGAAGATGATGAGGATGACTCCGACAGCGAGCTTGGTGACGATGATGTTGAGGAGTACGTTCTTTGTACTTTGTCTCCACAGTCCCAGTTCCAGCAGACTTTGGACATCACCATCTCCCCAGAGGAGGAAATTTTCTTTGTTGTTACTGGTTCTTACCCAATTCACTTGTCTGGTAACTTCGTTGAGCACCCATTCGATGGTGAAGGTGATGAGTTCGACTCTGAGGACTACGACTCTGAGGAAGACTCCGAGTTCGACTCTGATGAGTACGACTTGACTCCAGATGAGGATGAGCTCATTGAGGGTGAGTTTGACATCAACGACCTCGAAGGTGAGGAGGACATTGAAGGTAAGATTGAGGAGCTCGTTGAGGAGGACGAGAAGAAGCAGGCTAAGAAGGAGTCCAAGAAGGATAACAAGAAGCGTCAGGCTGAGGAGGTTGCTGAGCCAAAGGTTGAGGCTAAGGAGACCAAGAAGCAAAAGAAGGAGAAGGCTGCTGCTGCTAAGGAGGAGGAGAAGAAGTCTGTTCAGTTCAACAAGGAGCTCGAACAGGGTCCAACCAAGTCCGAGAAGAAGCCAGCCACAAAGACTTTGGCTGGTGGTGTTGTCATTGAGGACCGTACCGTCGGTAAGGGTCCACAGGCTAAGAACGGTGCTAAGGTTGGTGTCAGATATGTTGGTAAGCTTAAGAACGGTTCTGTCTTCGACAAGAACACTTCTGGTAAGCCTTTCACTTTTGCTCTTGGTAAGGGTGAGGTCATCAAGGGTTGGGACATTGGTGTTGCCGGTATGGCTGTTGGCGGTGAGCGTCGTATTGTCATCCCAGCTCCATTCGCCTACGGTAAGAAGAAGCTTCCAGGTATCCCAGCTAACTCTGAGTTGACCTTCGACGTTAAGTTGGTCTCTTTGAAGTAAATCACCTCTCTTTCATGACAACCCCCCCCCCACCCCCGATATATGAAAAACAAAAAAACTTGATGCTGTTATTTCTATAGACATTGATAACGATCGTTGAGTACGCTAATTCTATGTGCCCTTTTTTACGTTTAGATTCATTGTTGTAGAACTTTTAAAATATTTCCCTTAAGATGAGATCAGAATTGTAGTCTTGTAGACCCATGAGACTCTATTCAATTAGACCCTAGTCCACTAGAACCCCTCGCACCAAATCCGCGCAAGCAGAAAACCGCAAGCTCGTTTAGGCGGAGACTAGTCCCTCTCAGTCCCCTCCGTTTGCTCGCCCAAAATTTTTGGAATGCCCGTTTTTTTTTTTTGGGCGCGCGATCGCATCTTCAACAGCCCAACCACACGCGTTTGTACGGTGCTACTTTGTCAGTGAAAAGGCTTTAAACCACCACCTCTAATACCCCCTGGGCTCAGGATTTCCCTTTAGGTGCACTCAGTTAATTCTTCTGCATCTTCTGTACCAAATTTCAACATTTGCCGCCCAAAGGAATCGTTACAATCGTACGATCCAACTCCAGTTCACTCGCTCGAGCCTCTCTCGTTTACTGGCCCAACCCCCCCTATAAAGCCACTACATCTACACAATGAGCTCATTAATTGAAGCTCCATTCAGGGCGCTTGCCACGCTACTGGCATTGGTTGGTAAAATCTCGGCACGTCATCCTATTCATACAATTGTCGTATCGTCGCTTGCCGCTGCAATTTGCTATCTCAACATTGTACAACTATATTACATCTCTGAGGGCTTCAGCTACGACGATGGAAACACCGGCGTGACATATTATTATCACGCGCCAAATGCCGCCTCGGATATTTGGATCCAGCTTGATGACTTATCCAAGATCCCATCCGATTCTGAACAGTACGAGGTGTTCCCATTCGAGTTTGCTCGTGCTGGTGAGCACGAGATCCCATCCATTCCAGATGCATTCACACAAGTCGACAACGAGATTGTCAAGTTCGTTGTTGTTCCAAAGGGCTCAGAGAGTCGCTCTTTGTCCGATATCAAACAGATAAGCTCGGCCGATGGATCTCTCTGGCACTACAGAAACTTCCATGCCAAGTTTGGTAAATATTCCGATTTGATCTTAAGAGGTTATGAAAAAGTTATGAAGTTGATCCAAGGTGCTGAGACTTTTGATATTGCTTTGGTGACAATGGCATATATTGCTATGTACTACACTTTTATTTCCTTGTTCATCAGCATGAAGACCATCGGTTCCAAGTTCTGGTTGGCCTTCTCTGCCTTGGTCTCCTCATTGATTGCATTCTTCTTTGCATTGTACACTACAACTGAGTATCTTGGTTTATCAATCTCCCTCATCAGTTTGTCTGAGGGTATTCCTTTCTTTGTCGCAACCATTGGATTCAAACACAAAGTCAGTTTGACGGAGAAGGTGTTGGTTAAATACAATGATAACAAAAGTACTTCTTCCCAGGTGCTTTACAAAGCCTTGAAAGACCAAGGTGTTTCACTTCTCCGTGACCATTTACTCGTCATTGCTGCCTTCTTAGGATGCTCAGTCTATGCTTCTCACTTGGAGGGTCTCAAGAACTTCTGTGTCCTTGCTGCTTTGATCATGGCTTTCGACCTCTTTACTACTGCCACATTCTACGCAGGTATTTTGGCTTTGAAGCTTGAGATCAATTTGATTCACAGATCTACTTTGTTGAAGCAGGCTCTCGAGGAGGACGGATTGACCGAGAGCACTGTTGAGGAAGTCTTGAAGTCATCCAGTCATGGTACTTACCACGACTCTTCCTCCAGTACACTAGTAACAGTTTCCAAGGTCCTTGCCGTTGCTGTGTTTATTTCTGTTTTGCACTTCTTTGGAATGGGTTCTACATGGTTCTCAGAGCTTGGTGAGTCTGAATTTACTGAGTCTGCTGTATTTTATGACACTATCTCTGAGCATATCCCATTAAGCTCTTTGGGAACTTTGGTCACTTTGCACTCCACAAAGTTCTTCCTCCCAGAACAGCTTTCCATCCAGGTTGAGAACATCATCTTGGCCACTATCTCACATATCAGTGTTGCCATCCGTGACAAGTACATCTCTAAGGTGGTCTTATTTGCATTTGCCATTTCCGTTTCCATCAATGTTTACTTGTTGAACGCTGCTCGTATTCACTCTTCCGCTGTTGAAAAGGATCTTGAGTTGAAGAAGCCATCTTTGAAAAAGAAGAAGTCTACAAAGGCTATCTCAGTTTCTTCTCCAATCGCCCCAACTCCATCCAAGGATGAAGAGGTCACCAAGTCTTCAGAAATGTTGCAGTCTTCCGATAGTGAATCCGATCTTCCAACTCGTTCGTTGGAAGAGGTTCTCGCTATTTACAAGGATGGCCAGGCCAAGACTTTACAGAACGAGGAGGTTCTCAGTCTTGTTACTGCTGGTAAGTTGCCATTATATGCCTTGGAGAAGCAATTGGGTGATACTACTCGTGCTGTTGCAGTTCGTCGTAAAGCTATTGCCAAGCTTGCTGATGCCCCTGTCCTTGCCACTAACAAGTTGCCATACATGCACTACGACTATGACCGTGTCTTTGGTGCTTGTTGTGAAAATGTTATTGGTTACATCCCTATTCCAGTTGGTATTGCCGGTCCATTGATCATTGACAGTAAACCATATCATATTCCAATGGCTACTACTGAAGGATGTCTGATTGCTTCTGCTATGCGTGGTTGTAAGGCTATCAACTTGGGTGGTGGTGTCACCACTGTATTAACCAAGGATGGTATGACTCGTGGACCATGTGTTAGATTCCCATCGTTGGCCAGAGCTGGTGCATGTAAAATTTGGTTGGATTCTGAGGAAGGTCAAGACACTATTAAGAAGGCATTCAATTCCACTTCTAGATTTGCCCGTCTTCAGCATATTCAAACTGCTATGGCTGGTGATCTTCTCTTCATCCGTTTCAGAACTACTACTGGTGATGCCATGGGTATGAATATGATCTCCAAGGGTGTTGAATACTCCTTGAACCAGATGGTTGAACAATTCGGCTGGGATGATATGACTATTGTTGCCGTATCTGGTAACTACTGTACTGATAAAAAGCCAGCTGCCATCAACTGGATTGAAGGTCGTGGTAAGAGTGTTGTTGCCGAGGCTATCATTCCAAAGGATGCCGTTGTTTCTGTTTTGAAGTCGAGTGTTAAGGCCTTAGTTGATGTTAACATTAACAAGAATTTAATTGGTTCCGCCATGGCCGGTTCCGTTGGTGGTTTCAACGCTCAAGCTTCTAATATGTTGACTGCTGTATACTTGGCATTAGGTCAGGATCCAGCTCAGAATGTTGAGTCTTCTAACTGTATCACATTGATGAGAGAAACCGAAGATGGTGATTTGAACATCTCCGTTTCTATGCCATCTATTGAGGTTGGTACCATTGGTGGTGGTACCATTTTGGACCCACAAGGTGCCATGCTTGAACTCTTGGGAGTTCGTGGTCCAGCTGCTGTTGCCGGTGAGAATGCTCGTCAACTTGCTAAGATCATTGCCTCCATTGTCCTTGCTGGTGAACTTTCTTTACTGTCTGCCTTGGCTGCTGGTCACTTAGTTCAGAGTCATATGCAACATAACAGAGCTGCACCAGCTAAGAAGTGAAGTAGTAGTTGAGGGTGATAGCTAGAGAGTTTTGCAATAATCTCAAGCTAAACAAAAAGTTCAAAAAAAAAGAAAAAAAGAAAAAACATTGCTAATTTGTAACCATAGCTTAATCTCATAAGAATTATTCCGACCGTCTGTGCGTATATAAAACCGCAAATCCCGACCGAGCATTTCTCCCAGTATGGGTGAGATCCGCCGCGTTTCTCCGTCGCACTAACAATTTATACATTTTTCGGGGGCAGAGAGTCACAGTTAAAAGGGCGGCTGAAAGACCAAATCGTACAAACAAAAGCGTCAAATTGCGAAGAGCCTTTCGGTGTCTCTGTTATCCCCATCCACAGCCTCCATAAATTGCTGATATCTCCTTTCGGAAACCCCTGCTAATTGCTTTGCTGTTGGTCGTTTGCGGTTGTTGACGTTTTTTTTTTTTTTCTGCCTTCTTCCCTCTTGCCCCTGCACCTTTTGGTTTATGCCCCATCTGTTGAACTTCAACTAAACAAATCATCTGTTGTGAAGATATGGACTCGAAGAAACGAGTGGCTTCTGGGGCCAAGCATGCCTCTGAAAAGAACAAGAAGCCTAAAAGGAGAGCTGTTGCTTGTAAGTCATGTCACTCTCTCAAAGTGAAGTGTATTCCGTCAGATCCAAACGATACCACATCGCCGTGTGTACGTTGTCTAAAAGCCAATAAGCTCTGTGAGATTGACGTACCACAAGTGAGAAAGAAGAAGAAACCCGAGGATAGAGTGGCAGAATTGGAACTTCGATTGGAACAACTGACATCACAACTTCACCAGGGAAGTTCTCCTGTATCACAGTCTAGTGAGAGTTCATTACCCCAACCATCCCCTAGAAACCAACCAATATCACAGTTTAGCACATTCCAGAGTTATTCTCCTGCGGTGAACCCGTTGATCGCTACACAACGTCCATCATCAATACGCAATAGACAATCAGCGGCATCAACACCGAATGATTACGTTAGTGAAAGTGAAACCCCAGAACAACACAAAAAGGCTAGGTTGAGTAAAGCACAATTGATCGAAGAAAAATTTGGTCCCAAGAAATTACATGATATCTCGAGTGCAGTGACTGCTGCTAACCAGATAAGAGTTAATGGTTTAACACTTGAACCATTGGATATCATTGACAGTGGCTATATTACTTTGGAAGAGGCAAGAATCAGATATGATTTTTACCAACACACAGTTTATCAGAAATACCCATTTGTCTTTATTCCAGAGGACTTTCAAACTTTGAGAAAAAATCAGCGTATTTTATTTATGACATTAATGGCCATTATGGGCACTTTACGTCCATCAACGGAACTTCCTGAAATTGAGATGAATTTGGAAATTATAAACCTTGCTCAAAAGGAAATTTTGAATAATGTGATGTTCATTGGTAACAAGAGCATGGAGCTCTTAAAAGCTTTGTTACTTTATACCGTATGGTATAATGCTCCGGAAATGTTCCATCATCGTCGTTATCATATCTTCAGTGGCCTATGTATTTCGCTTTGCCATGACCTTGGACTCACAGGACGTCCTTACTACGTTGTGAATAAAAATGACGGTGCTTTCCGTCGGTCTATGGTTCTAGAAGAACCTCGTAAGGAGGAGTATAGATCACTAGTGTTGACCGTATATTGTCTTTCCACTGGTTACATGCTATTCTTAAGAAGAAAACTTCCAGTGACTTGGTCTCCATATTTAGAAGAGTGTTGTCATTTGTTGAGAAACAGTGCTGAGCCAAGATTTAGAACGATTGGTGTTTTGGCTAGGTTGACCTCAATGATGGAAAAGATTGATATGTTCCTAAGTACACAGGACCAGGATAACCATCCACTAATAAAGCACTTCGCAATGGAGATTGAATCCTTAAGAACTGATGCTACGACTCTTAACGACAATGTGTTGAAGGCATTCACGTCTTCCATTGAGGCATTTTTGTATTCTAAATTTGAATCAAAAGTTCTTTCTCTTAAGTGTCTTCAGGCCGCTATGGATTGTATCGAGTGTTTCTCAGATATGACTCCAGAGGAGATGAACAACGTCCCACTGTTAATATTTGGAAGATTGATGTATTGCTTTGCATTATTCTTGAAGACTTGCAATAATTTGAAGTATGACTTTGATTTAGGATTCATTGAGCGACTGCTTGATAAGCTGAAAGTTTGCACTGAATCATACAA
Source organism: Petasospora bimundalis (assembly GCA_030569745.1). Lineage (NCBI taxonomy): Eukaryota > Fungi > Ascomycota > Saccharomycetes > Phaffomycetales > Wickerhamomycetaceae > Petasospora > Petasospora bimundalis. The sequence continues at coordinate 35,965 of JAJMLR010000033.1, forward strand.
AAACAATCATATTGTTTTAAAAATTAGATTGCTATTACACTTTTATTTGACCACTTTTGCCAAGAATGAAGACGTTTTCAACAGTATTAATGAAGTTTCCACTGCTGAATCCGTTGTGAAAACCGTGTCTGACGAATCAAGCGTTTTGCGTAATCAACATCATCATCAAACGCAATTACGTCCAGATTTACATTCTTCTAATTCAGTTCCAAACCTCAGTTCAATGATGAACAATGCAAGAACTCCTGGTGCACCACATTCTGATTTACTTCAACATTCTTTGTCACAACAAGTTCCCGATAGCACGAGTATGAATCATTCTGTGAATGGACTTGTGTTACCACTACCGACGAAGACCAATATTGGTAACGCAGCTGGCTACAACTTCCCATCAAACAATGGACAAGGTGGTAATACGTTGCCATTAGATCCATTTGGAGCAACGACCACCACTAATGACTTGCTTGGAGAACCAACTTTCCCTAGATTGGACATGTTGAGTGATGCAACCATGAAAGGATTCATGGACGTTCCTAATGATCTTTTAGCATCTCAGGATGAATTCTGGAGGCTATTTGATTATAAGCAAGATGATCAATTCTATTTGTGATGGGTGTCTTCTACCCTTTTGTCCTTCTCCTGACTTCACCCCCCCCCCTTTTTTTGTCTCCAACCGTCTATATGGTTTTCCTCGAAAGGTGGGCCAACATAGCAAGCGCATGTTTTAGTATAACTACATAAAATTTTTTTCTAATTTCTTATACAAAAGAAAAGGCTACAATAGAGCTGACTTTACTAATATATATTTTTTAATTACAATCAGATGCATTTGATAGCTTGTTTGAAGGGATCTCAGACATGTTTGTCTGGAGTACCTCAGCCTCTTCTAACCCAATAAGGACCGGCTAAGTTCACATACGCCCCTTCGAGCCCTTCGAGCCTTGTGAAGGGGGGCTAAAAAACTTGAATCGAAACAACGAAAACAAGATTGGACATAAATGGACAAGCGAATTGCGGTAATGGAGGGTTTATCATTGATCAGCTTCACAGCGCAGATACCGAAATCGAACACATTGCCCCCGGCCCCCTCTCCCGACACGCGTCAAACTACATTGATTTTGGAATGTGATCGCCCTTAAAACCACATGAATGAGTTTTGTACCTGAAATTAGTTAAAAGTCTCGTCTGTTTTACCAGATCTCTTAAAAAAGAATTTATAGCAATGGGAAAAAAAAAGAGATCTGTAGCGCTTCCAGTTGTAGAAAGAGGCTCAGCCTGTGCAACCTACACTTTCATGCCAGGGGTACCGTTCGTATGCTTAACGCGTGAAGTTCTGGGGGGACGCGAGCAAGAACACACAAGACACAGGATGCAATGCATTTGACAAGTGCAAAGGAAAAAAAAAGGGGGGGAGACGTCATTATATGTGTCTTGTGAATCACAAGACAAATCGAGATCCCTAATATGAGGCAGAGACAAAAACGTCAAAAAATAGAACTTTTTCGCAAAGTTTTTAGACTAATATTTTAGGTAGACCTCAAAATGCCCGAAATCAGGCAAACCCGAAAAACACACAGACATAACATATGTTGTTGTGTGTTTTGTGATTTAGCCTTCCATGCGCTAAAAAAGCTCTAGTTTGTCCAGAAACAGTTTGTGCATGCATGCACTTAAAAATAATTATCGACCCATTTATGAACTCCAGGCTCGAAATTCCGGGTGGAGGGTGGGGGGCAGTGGCTAATATCTCCACCCACCCCGTTTTGGTTAATATTTCTTTTTCCTTTGAATTTTTTCTCCCACTTTTTGCTTTTGGCCGTTTGTCTACTAAGCTGAGATGGGGGGGGACAAGCTGTAAAAGACACAAGAGACATACAGAACAGTAGATCTGCGGCGGAAATTAAAATAAAAAAAAAAACGAAAAAGAAAAGAGAAGGCGCAATTGAGGGACTGGGATCTTAATGGGATAACTTTAACTTTATATAATAACAACGAGTGAAACAGGGACTTAGTACTGTGTTTTTTCGTGTTCTTTTTTACACGAGACAAATATTATTTTCTAAGTAAACACGAGAGAAAAAAAAAAAGTCCGCCACTATATGTTTAAGCGGATCGATGACATGAGGATTATAGTGAGTGCATATGCAACAATGGTTAAATAGAAGTTCCATGGTGGTATTATGAGACGTGGCGCAAAAGGGCCCAGACCCCATAGATTTCTCTCTCTATTATATTTAATCACTTAACTTATATTCATTCGTACATATGGAATCCGCCTTATCCAAGGAATATTGTTTGCATGTGTATAAGGTTTATTGTATATGGTACATGGCAAATTCCGAAACGTCATGTAAAAAATTTAATGTGCCATGTAATCATATATATAGATCGTCTGCTGATCTCATATTATGGAACAGTGTGGGTTTGTGTAAGTCGATGTACCATGAATGTGTGATACGGATGACGTGTAAATGGAAGAGACTCAATTCGCCACCAGCTTTTTTAAAAAACCCCACCCCTCACCTGCCAAAAGTCTTTTTAGTCTTCGTAAATTCCAGAAAAACTGCGTCATAAGTCTTACAAAAAACTTATAGATCACGCCTTTTTTTTTTCTTAGTTACTTAAGTGGGAAGCACTATAGTTGACTTTCTACCGTTCCGCATGATCGATAGTTCCATCGCCGCACGCCTAATGCTTCCTCTTCATATACAAAAATAAAAATCAAAAAATAAAAAAGCTCCCCCCCCTTAGTTGCTGGACTCGGCCGAACACCTTTATCCGTTTAATATTAAACCGTCAAGCATCTGTCTGGAACCTGGTTTTTTGGCGAAACATTCCCTCCATTTTCCTTTGATTTTTTTGTGTCAGTTTTTTTTTTTTTAGGGGAATGCCTCTTTCTGACATCCTTTGTCCTTATGTCTTATGTCTTGTGTCTTGTGTCGGTCTCTTTTTCCCTCAAAAAGCAAAAGACAGTTGTCAGACAAAGGCGTCCGGGGCGTAGTAGTGCGTCATATGCACCGTTATGCGGGATCTAGTCTCAAGAGGTGTGGCCAGACCGGTTCAAGGCACCACATTTTGGTTTCCGTATACGCGATTAGGAAAGGGAAAATGGGATGTCTAAGATACGTAAACTTTCATAAATATTGAAGATTACTCAGGTTAGAAATGGTTATACCTTGTAAATAGGTAAAACAGAATAAGGATTACCCTTTAAACCTCATTTATAAACAAACACTTCAATACCAAAACACCCGCACAAGTAGGAATCGGACGTCCAGCGGTTACTTCATTGTGCGGCGCATTACGTCAGTCTTATTTCTCCCCCCCCCCCGTTAGCACAGCCGCCGTTGTTCTTTCCGTTCTGCTTCACCCCGCCGCATGAACTTAAAATAATTCATAGAATTAAAAAAAAAAAAAACGGACATATTTGTAGTTCTTTATAAAGAGACACAATTATTCTCTCTTTCATTGTTCTGTGTGTGTTTTTATCTCCCCACCGTCAGATAACTATTTTTTATTTTTTTTTGGTATAACGGAGGCCCTCAATGACTGACGTTATGAACTACAACGAACAAAAGGTGAAGCTACCCTCCATTAAAGAGCTTACAATAGGAATCACCACACAACAACCTAAAGTAATTCCACAAAATACATTACCATATGAGACTTACTCCGAGTCTTCTTCGAGCACTCCATATACATCCAATCAGAGATTAAATGCGCACAGCTCACCGATCCAACAGTTACGGCACACAATACCACCACCGCCTCAACAACCTCAACAACAATATGTCCATTCGATCCCATCCAATATACCTCATGACGTTGTTCTGATACCTCGATGTGTTGTTCCTCCTACTCATTTGACTCATATTCATCCTCATGCTCAAATGGTACAACAGCAACCTCCAATCATGTATCAACTTCCACCAAATCCGGTACCTCATCAACATCTATATGAGGTCCATGACTCTTCATCTTCATCTCCCCCATCTTCATCTTTACAACCACGTAAGAAACGTCCAAGAAGAAAGGCAAATGAAATGGTTAGGTTATATGCTTGCAATTATAAGAGTTGTCGTAATAGTTATGGTACTTTGAACCATTTGAATGCTCATATTACTTTCAAAAGACATGGACCAAAGAGGAAACCAGAAGAGTTCAAACAGATAAGAGAACTTTATAAATTACAGAAAAATCTCAGTGAAAAGAAAAAAGTCTCTGGTGATGTTGGTTTACAAAAGGAGGAAAGTATTAAACTTTTGGCTAATCTGAATGAAAAATTGACGGAAAGTGACAAGACGGAATTACCGGTTTTCCATCAACAAAGAGGTTATAACGGTTATGGAAGATTAGACCATACTGTTAAAAAGAATGAACTGGCAGAGAAATTGCCAGAGGTTTTGGGTAAGCAGTGATTTTTTATCATGTACTTTATATTTTTATACTTCAGCTTGTGTTTTTAATTTTTGTTTTTGTTTGTTTGGGTCGACGTTTCCTTATAAGTTTGGTGTTTTTACTTCTCTTCTTTTTCTTCTATATATATATATATATTTTGGCCTGGTTAGCTGCATTATTTAACGACATATGAATTGATATAATGAAATAATTTGTTTAGTAGCAATCAATCGAACCATCTAAGACGGATTGGTATTCTGAGAATACACGTATTATCGCAGCCTTTGAATCTGAACTCCTTCTGAATACAATAAATTCTCGAAAGCAAACAGTTTTGGAAGTTTGGAATCAAAGTCTCTCTCAAGTTATCATGGAATTCAAGATCAACTTGAATATGTCTTGTCCATTGTTTGCCATCTGCTGATTTCTTCCACTGTTCAGATTTTTCTCCCACAATTTCAGGTTTTTTAAACACCGGATGAATAGAAGTATCAAAGTTCAACTCCTTCATAGCTCTGACATCATCTTCAACTGATTTATCAACATATTTTCTGAAATCTGTAACATCCAATCCACAATCTTCAAACTTTTTCTTCAAATCTTGCAATTGCGAGTCAAATTGAGCAAACTCTTCCTTAAGTGCCTCAAACTTGTTAAAGTTACTATCATTACCAGAAAACAAATCAGATGATAACTTCACAGGGATGGAGGATTTGGAATAGACGTTAACAACGAGCAACTTACAATGGAACTCACTAATCTCTGGTGGATAAGAATCGTTCATATCTGAAGGTAGAAATGTCAAATCGAACTCCAAATGGGTCAGTTTCTTCTTTTCGTTTTGTGAAAGGGCGCTGTTCATCATATCATAATTGGCAAGTCCCAATGTATTCAAATTAGAAACTTCATTTGTCTTTCTGATCAATGATGGAGATATGTACGGTAAACCATCCTTTGTAACATGTGTTGTGATGGAAACGACACCACTTTCAGTTGGAGTTGGAACTTTCTTATGGAACAATGATTTTTTGCACATTGGTACATATGTAAAAGAAGCTTCCAATTTTGAATAGTCTGGTGGAGCATATTTTTCATTTCTCAATGGGAAACTAGTAATACTTTTCTCCCTGTATTGAGTTGAATGACCAGAGATCAATTGGGCAATTTTGATCTCATTGTCCAGTTTCTTGACTTCTTCCTCTTTACCTTCAATACTAAGCATCAATTTCCTATGTGCATGCTTTAAAGAACTTTGGATAGTACTTTTCAACCTTGTTAATGAACTTTGTGATGAAAAGAGTGAAACACCGAAACCGAACGGAATGAAACGTAAAGCGTAATCTTCATCTTTCATAACTGCCAATGATGGATTACCCATTGAATCTTTCTTAGTTGGATGTAGACCAACCAATGTTGAGTTAATGCTATAATTGACACTGACTTTACCATTTGACATGTCTCTTGTCAATACTGGAGATCCACGTTTTCCAAGGTGACCATATCCTAGTGAGTCATTAATCTCGATCATGGAGTATTTCCCATCTTTAACAAATCTGTTAACACCAAATGAAGGAGGTAACAAAGTATGCAATTCTTGACCATGCTTGCATGTGTTGTCCAATAGATTATAAGGGACTTTGAACGTAAAGAATTTTTTATACTTCGTTTGAGGTTCTAATATTCTGCAAGGTGGTAATCCCAATGAACAACCATCATAATCCTTATCACCCCATTTGTAGTGTAAATTGGAAGATGGAGATATACAACCGTATGACCATGAAGCATTCAAATCTATCATATGAAGGAATTGTCTGTTATACATTTTCTTCTCTTCATGGTCGACTATGGAGACAGTACCTTCCAAAGTTACATAAAACATGTGAAATGGGATCTGTTGTGAAGATGCATTATTAACAATGACATAACCATGAATAACATCACCGGATGTGTATTCTTTTAACATTGATTCTAACTCGGTCTTTTCGCCAATTCTTGGTACAGTTTTTGTCACATATATATCAATGGATAATAATGGATTAACCGCCATTTTAGGAAGTTTATGGGTGTTTGTAGGATCACCAGTGTTATTAGAATAATCATCAAAAGTGGAACGCAGTGTCAAATCTGTTGATCCTGTGATCATGGAGGAATGCACAGATTCAGCGGGTGTACCAATTGATACATTTGGTGTTTGTGGATGTGAGTTTATATCATCATGAGAATACGTTGGCGGTAAATCTGTAGATTCTCTTGAGATTGTAGATTCGTGTAAAGAGCGATGCATTTCAAAAGAAGGTAATACATCAAACCATACTTCATTGTTATTTGGACCAAAATCCAAGTATTCTTCATCATTAATAAACCCTCGACGAACGGTGTTGTTAATCATATGAGAATGAGTACGAAGCAACTCTTCGGAAATCTGTCTACGACCGTCTTCCCTCAGCAGAGCGCCTGTATAGTCAATTCTTTCATGATCAACCGGTGGGAAGTAAGAGTCTCTGTTCTCCATTGTTGTCTATTAGATATTTACAATTGATTGAATTTAGCCGCCCAAAGTGGGATATGCACATGGTTATATACAAACGAGAAAACCCTGCTTTGAGGAGGGAGAAAGCCGGAGGGAAAAAATGGGAGGGGGGGCAGAAAGACCCTTTGCCGATAAGCGCAATTGAACCCTCCCCCCCCCCCAAATTTATTATTTCATTATGCCGGGAAAATGAGATGACTAATTTTTTTCTCCAGAACCTTCCGTTAAATGACAATAACTTTCTTTATGTGTGAGTTTCCCTTTTGCACTTTTCTTGGCCCGGTTTTTTGTGTGGTTTTCTTTTTCACTAGAACCTTCCATCGTACTTGCGGAGGGCGGGGGGCGAGGGGCGAGGTGGAAATCCTTTTATGTAGCAATGACTCACTCTTCCGCGTATAACCGCTACATATATGTACTAAATGTTTTGCTGATTAGAAACATGGATGTTATGTATATATCGGACATGACCGGACTAAATGATATTAGTCCCTTATACAAGCCCCCCCCCCGTGCAATTAAAAAAATTTTCTATGGTAAAATGGAAATTCTGTTGTGCGTCTCATAATTGATAGATGACCAGATGACCGCCGGTAAGTTCGGCTGTCTTATATAACTTTTTGTGTTTTTTTTTAAAGTTCTAAGAAGCGTAAGATAAATGCATAAGACAAATGGATAAAAGACAATAAAGTTGTTAAACCCTAAAAAAAAAGTTATGTAAGGGTTTATCGATTTTACTAATTTCTATTATGCACGACCCTGCAGTGTATACGATATCGATAAACACTAAAAAAGATATAAACAATGGACAGTATCATATATTAAAAGAATGATAACACATAATAGTATGTTCATATGATAATTGATTCTTTACAAATGAGAATAAGTTGATATATAAATATACATACACCTTCCTCTTTGAGATCGAGGGCCATCTCGACCATTAGTTTTCTAAAGCTTGCAACACAGTAACACTTATTGAAGATAATTTCTAAGCTTAAATTTATGTTGTTAATACTCTATATCTATTATTGATGAATATTATCTATTTTATTGTATTTTAAAACAAAAAAAATTTGGAAATTTTTAAGAATTGTAGAATGGATTTACAAAATTGAAAATTCATATGGTACCTTGGTAGTACGTTTCCAAAAAAAAATCGGAATTTTGATAAAATAAGTATATTTCTAGAAAATAGAGTATAAGACTTATCATTTTAGCTACTAAAATATCAAGATATTTCAATTATTTATGATTTTATTATAATTTTAAAGTATACGATTCTGTCATTTTAATACGTGCATATGACATATAATTGTGTAAATAGCTAATCACCCGTACACCACATAATAGATCTCTAGTAATTTTTATAATCTCTTGTATATTACAAAAGATGTTATGGAGAATGTTAATACAAGTGATATGCATATAAACTTAATCACATTCTAGGTTGAATTTATAAATAGACATCCATTTTGAGCTTATTTGAGATTAGATCGATACATTCCACAGATTTATGCAGATCACACATTCTTTGTACAAAAGTCTCTATATATTAAAGTTTTATAATATAATATAATATATGGGGACTCATTTGTCTTATGTTTAAAGCTTAGTCTTATAAATGTGTCTTATATATGTGTCTTATTTACCTTGTATATTACAAAAACAAGGATCATTTCAAAGTCTTATATAAACAGATCTGCATACGCGGTAACCATTTTCCCATATCTCAGACTTTCCCCATTGGGAAAATTAATTAAACGCGATCTCCTTTCACTCCACACACGCCCACCCCCTTTGTTTACATTTTTTCTCAAATGCGCGTTGCCTCGGAGACGATCTCTTTCAGGCCCTGAACAAAGGGGAAATTAAACAGCTTTTCCTTTATTAATTGCACAATTTTATATACAAAATGATATAATCAGACATTCAAATTCATTTAAATGAAAATAAATAAAAAAAACAACAACAAAAAGCCAAACAAAAAAAGAAGTTTTTGGTCCTCGGCGGCTTAAAGATGGGAAAAGAAAAAAAAAAAAAAAAAAAAAACTCACTTTGAATGTATATAAGCGATCTTGCCGCCCGACGTCTTCTTCTCACATTTCAAGAGAAACAACTGAAGGGGGAAAAGAAGAGGAAAAGCTCAATTTTTCTTTCTCTGTGCATTCGTCCATTGGTTAAAAGGAAAAGAGAAATTACAAATGCTTAATATTTACCTTTTGGCATTGGTAACGTCGGTGCTGGCCATTCTGCCTACCAATGACGAGAGATTCATTGAGAACGACTCCATCCTGGTGTCGAGTGTGCAACCGACACCAGAGGATTTTGAAACCCATCTTAAGTCGATTGCATCAACTTCAAAGACCTCTTTGGTTAAATCGGTGTCCAATTCCACAATCCTTAATCTCAAGCCGGGAATATCGTTGTTGGAGACCGATTCCAACAACGAATGCTACTTCGTCAACACCACCATTGGCACTACGGAGTATCCTCTTATCATTGATACAGGTTCAGCTTATCTTTGGGTTTATGGTTCAGATTGTGATGATACCGCTTGTGAAGAGGAAGAAGTTTATACCGCCTCTGTAAGTGAATCATCAACATCAACTTTTGCATTAGCATATGTCACTGGTACAGCTAGTGGTGAAGTTGTTGAAGATAACATCATTGTCAACAAATTGGCAACAACTCAAAAATTTAGATTTGGTATGGCTGAAACCGTACCAGATTTCTTTAAACAATATCCTGTTTCAGGTATCTTTGGTCTTCCTTCAAATGATTCTTCTTCTATCGAAAGTATCATCTCTGCTCTTTATGAATCAAATGCAATCTCCACAAAGAGATTCTCCATTTGTCTCGGTCAAGTTGGTTCAAATGATTCTGATTATTCAAATGCAGGTATCTTTGCAATTGGTGAACCAATAGAGGAACTTTACCAAGGTGAAATTCATTATACACCATTAATGGACATCGAATCACTTTATTGGCAGATCGTTATCAATAGCGTCTCCATAGATTCATACGTTGTCACTTTTAACGATTCAGTCATCATTAACGACAAAAATACAACATTGAAGAGAACGGCAATTGTTGATTCAGGTACCACTGTCCTTGCATTACCACAACAAGATGCCCTTGACGTTCATTCTTTCTTTACCGATTCAATTACTGATGGTACAAACTTTGCCATCTATTGTAATTCAACACTGGAAATTAGTTTGGATTTGAATGGTGCAAACTTCACCATTGGTCCTGATGAATACTTGGGTGATGCTTATGCATCTGATTCTGATTACGCCGGTTACTGTGTTTCAAACATCCAAGGTGTTGATTCCGATACCATTGATAGTTGGATCCTTGGTGCAGTTTTCTTAAAGACCGTTTATGCCGACTTTGATGTTGAAAATCAACAGGTTGGTTTTGCATCTAGAAATGATGACATTGTTATCACTTCTACCACCACCTCTGCCTCATCAGCATCAGCAACGGCAACAACACTCTCATCTAGTACATCTTCAACTTCTTCTTCATCAAACACTACATCATCTTATAAAGATGCCGGTGTTGGACTTGCAAGCGTTTCAATGTTCTCCGTCATGGTCCCTGCACTCATTGCAGTTCTTATGTGATCACTTTTTTTTCTCTCTCTCTCTCTCTTACTAGGCATATATCACATATATATTCACTTCATTCCCGTTCGTTCGTTTTTCGTTTTTTCAAACACTCATGCTTTTATTTTGTTCACTGTTTTCACGTTTTTTAATGCTTTTCCACTCCATATCACACATATATACCCCACCAAGATTTTGCATTCCATAACCTTCTGAGAGCTTTCGGCTCTAGAAAAGGTTGCATGCGGTCACTTGTTTCTTTTCATCCCACATTTCAAGTTATTTTCCCCCTTTTTTTTTGTGTTTTTGGTTTCCATAGAATATCTCATTATTATCGGAATGATTGAAGTGGAAAGAAATAATAATATGGGCAATTGAGTTGCCCTTTTAATTATAATACAGGTATAATCATATCACGGTACTTGAACAGACATTAACTACTGTAGAAATAATTTCTAGTCAACTAGTCAAAAAACAAATAAACACATGAATTGATGCTGCAAGCAATGGAATAAAGGCTCTATATATTTCGAACAAATCTCTTCAAAAAAAATTGAAAAGGGGTGGGGGTGGAAAACAATAAACAGTATACTATATTCGTCAAGAGTATAAGAAGAGGAGATCATGGGAGTGGAGGGTGTGTGTGTGGAGTTAGGATATATTTAGTCGGCAGAGCCTTTCTTCTTTCTCAATCTGGAAGCAGCGTTTTTCTGACGTCTTTTCTTACGTTCTTTTCTTGCAATTTCTTGAAGATCATCTTCACTAGGTTCATAGATGTGCCAGATGGTATAATGTGGTAATCCACCCACTTTGAAGCCCATCTTTCTTGCCAACTTACCAAATGCCTCTGTCTCTGCGTGATTCAAGAATGTGAATGCAGGGAAATGGACACCTTGTCTAAAGATCTTTGCCTTTGCAAGGATAGAAACACCACCAACACCATCCAAATTGACCACTTCATCTTGTCTACCATTTGGATTTCTGATATACCCCAAATGTACTCTCCAAGTTGGGAATTGCTCATATCCCTCCACAATAACTTCATCTTCTCCTAATGTCTTTGCCAATTCAAGACCTTGTTCAGACTCCATCCATGAGTTCAAATCATAAGCCTGTTCATTACCCAAAAATTCAGGTAAAGGTCTCCAGACATTTGGAACCAATACGTCATAGTCGAACTTCATCATCGTTTCAATAATGTCACCAGGCATGAGTTCAATATCAACGTCTCTCCAATAGACCCAAGAATGATAAGGTTTGAGGGCATTGGCAGTAAGCCAATTTCTTGCCCTTCCCATCAACTTACGTCTGATACCTTGGACTTTGACATCGTGTCTATCAGAGAACCCTTGTCCAATACTTTGACCAAAGTCCTTCTTGAAGATTTGCACTGATCTAAAAGGTTTGTCATAATCCTTATGATATGGTGGGGAGAATGCGTTATTACGTCTCTCGATATAATCTGGGTCCATATAATTCAAATGGAGCTCACTGGTTCCTCTGACTCCCTCTGTGGATTTCTCTTGTTCATCCAATAGTCTTGACAAATTACCATGTTGTAATGCTCTTGAATATTCAAATACAGCTTCTAATGTACGATCTTCTGGAGAACAATCGGATACTAGGAAGGCAATGTCAATGAGCTCGTGTGGATATGTCAAGTTCATCATGTGCTTGAACATCAACGGAAGCACATGCTCGGCGTTTCTCAGTGGGATTAAGAGGAGAAGATGATCACCGTTGCTAGCACCATCCGTTGTTCCTTGATAGTCATTGAGGTCGTAGTAGTCCACGGTGGAATGATAGAGATCGTCGATATCCTGCTCAAGCTCTTTGAACTCTGGAGACTCCCTGACGATGCCCTCGTGATCGATGAGGTATTTCTCAACACCTTCATCAAACTTCTTCAACTTTTCAGTGTCTATGCTCTTGGTGTTGGTGTATTGACGGTACTCTTCTTCACTGTAACGCACCACAGACCCGCCCGTTGAAAACAATCGTGTGATGATCCAGAGGCACACAATGCCTGCCACTCCATATGAAGCCCATTTACGGTATTTGGTGGTCTTACCCACTCGACGTGGCTTGAAGTCCACCGTTCTGTGATGTCGTGTTAGCACTGATTCTCTTTTTCTCTCTCTCTCTCCCCCCACCTGTCCAGCCCTTACTAGGGCTCCTGATCCACAACTTACATGGGAAGGTCGCTCTTCTTTCCCTGCGAGTCCCAGGGTCCACGCAGAGCCGCAAACATTCGTCTTTTGTTGCGTTTGATGAGCTGTCGCTTCCTCTCCAACGGGTTGGTGAGTGCGTGGGATCTTTTTCCGCTGCCAGTGAACGATTTCGCGCTTACGCGACAGACGCGTCTCACAATACGAAGGAAAACCATACAAACAAACACGAAAACCACATAGGAAATCTTACTGGAAAATTATAAGTAAATAAAAGTAATTATAAGTAAATAAAAGTAAATAAAATAGTTTATGCCTCCAAAAGTCCACGCTCTTCAGGTTTGAACCACACGTCTCGAAGCGTTTTCCAAACATCTGCAGCCAAATCAGAGGCTCTCATCTCCGTTTGAGCCTTGGCTTCGATGTACACTTTGAGCTTTGGTTCCGTACCGGATCCACGGGCAGTGAAACGGATCTCTTCATCAGCAACTCCGGTGGAAAGCCTTACGGTGATCATTTGCGATGTGGCATCCACAGGGAGCACAGGTGTACCATCAACAGTACCCGATTCGTATCCAACAGTTAAGTCTCTCCAATATGTAACTTGGTAATTACCAATCGTACTTGGCATCTTCCCTTCAGACACTCTGATAACGGTATCAAATATATGCTTAGTGGCATCTGGATTTGGAACAACGTAATAGGAGTTATACTCTTTGAAATATCCATATCGAAGGAACCCCTTTTCAAGAACTTCAATGGCATTTGTTCCTTCATCTAACCATTCTTGTGCCATTTGTAAAAACACAGTAGCTGCAGATATACCATCTTTATCATGAATACCTTGGAACATGAATCCAATGGCTTCTTCATAACCAAATGGAACAACGTATCCTTCTTTTTCAAAATCAATTGCTCTATTACCAATCCATTTGAAACCTGTTAATGTATCAGTGTAATGGAATCCTTCTTTCTTAGCCATTGAAGAGATCATTTGAGATGAAACTGTAGAATTCAATAGGAAAATCTTATCCATTGGAATATCAGTGTGATTAATAACGTAATTTGCAAATAAAAATCCAATTTCATTACCTGTTAATTGTCTCCATTTACCTTCATATTTAACAGCTGCAGAGAATCTATCAGCATCTGGATCATTAGCAATAACCAATTCGATATCGGATTTATCAGCAGTTTCAATGGCAAGTGTTAATGCACCTTTCTCCTCTGGATTAGGGAATTTCACTGATGGGAAATTAGGATCTGGATGAACTTGTTGTTCAACAACAATAATGTCTTCTTCTTCAATACCAATCAAATGAACAGCTTTGGCAAATGTCTCATATCCAACACCATGCATAGGCGTATAAACAAACTTCAACGTGTTAATTTGCCTCTTAACAACATGTACTTCCAAATGTTTCAAATAAGACTCTGTAACTTCATCTTTAGCCAACACTAACATCCCTTTACCTAGGGCCTCCTCAATAACGACTTCGGTATCGTATGCTCTTGCTACTGGTATCAAATTCATCTCAATCTCAGTGGCAATACCATGATCATGTGGAGGGATGATTTGACACCCATTGGACCAGTAAACTTTGTATCCATTGTCTTGAGCAGGGTTATGAGATGCGGTGATCATCACACCACAAGAAGCCCTGTACTTATCAACGGCAAATGGCACAAGAGGGGTAGGCACAAGATCACCGGACTGAGATTCCAGAAGGTAAACTTTGAAACCTTTCAACAGGAATGCCGTTGCAGTGATTGCTGCAAATTGCTTTGAATTATGACGATGATCATGTCCAATGACAACAGATGGGTTCGTAGAGTGGGCCAATACGTACTGTGCCAATCCTTGCGATGCTTGTAACACAGTGACGTCGTTCATACGGGAAAACCCAGCTTCCATCTTCGAGCGGAGTCCTGCTGTTCCAAAGGCAATCCTTTGGCGAAGTCGACGTTCAAGTTCATCTGTGTTATTGGCTGCTTCAAGATCTTTGATCTCTTTGATGGTCTCGGGGTTCTGTTACATGTTAGCACGGTTGCCCTCTCAAATCCCCCCCAAACTCAAAAAAACACAACAGAAACATACAACGTCAATGGAAAGCCACTGCTTTACCAACTCGGCGATGGAGACTGCCATTGTAGCTGTGGGTACCTGTGGTGGGGATGAATTGGGAGGGAGGTTACACAACCTTTTAATTATAAGCGAGTCGCGATTATGGCGGAAGCCGAGATCCGCTTTACTGTATATGGTAAAATCGAATTAGTTCATGACGGTTCGTGGTTTATATTACACATGCAAAGTAAGGGATATAAAGATATACAAAACAGCTCAATCCTCATCCAGATCAAGCATCAATTCGGCGGCCAAATCATCATCATCATCATCATCGTTGTCATCGTCCACTTTACGTCTCTTGGTCTCATCAACATCATCGTCATCATCATCATCAATCGAGCGACGTTTAAGTACGTTATCATCTTCTGCTTCACTAGAGAGGAAATCCTCCTCATCTTCATCATCCTCATTCAACCAATCCATATCACCACCCAATAAATCACCATTTTCTTGGGTGTCTGGACGGGACGATGGTGCTGTTGGAGTTTGAGACCGGGACTTTTGAAGTTTTTCCAAATATTTATTAACTTCAATCTCCGGCAAATACTTATCTTCCGCAAACTCAACTTCATACTTTGCAGTATCAACCAATTTCCAATTTGTCATACTGTCAAATAACCAATCTGGATGCATGATTTTACAGCCGGGAACCATAGTCTTACCCAACTTGGCCTTATATGTATAAGGGTTCTTAGCGATGATATGCGTCGTTTCCATTGTGACTTCAGTATCGACAATAGCACCAAATGACCTTACCCATACCACGATACCTTCATGGTTGATATCGAAATTGAGTGGTAAAAGACCTGAAAAGACAAAATGGAGACCGGCAAAGATTTGACTCTTCATAGTTGGAAGTATTGTCTTGATAGTAGGTGGGGATTCTGGTGTTTTTTCTAATTCATCATAAAACTTGGAATGAATGTCTAAAAGTGCATTTTCCAGTCCAACAAGTTCATCATCATCGTCGTAAAGTAAACGTTCTTTATGTGCAGCTAATTCATCAAGATTTCTTTGAAGCTTGGCCAGTGGTCTTTCCTCCTTCTGCGCTTCTAAGGAAACCTCCCGTTCAGTGGATCTAGCAGCCATTAGTTCGGCATTTTGCTCATCTGACAGTATTTCAAGGTCATTAGAATCTTTCTCCTTCACCTCCTCTTTGATTTCTTCAATCTTCTTCTCTAAATCAACGGCTTCTTTAGAAGTTTCACGTTTTTCTTCTTCTTCAAGGAATTTCTCTTCCAATTTGGCAATAGATTCACGTCTTTTAGTAGGACCTAATAGTGATTTCTGTTTTGGTAGGAAGTTGGAGTTTATATCACCAATACCAACAAAGAAATCAAAAGGTACCACTTTAACAAGGTGTTCACTCCAATTCCAAACATCACCTCTATCGTCAATAATGACAACCATGGAAGTATCAGTTGGAAATAGTCTTTCCAAAGATTTTTGCGTCATGGATCCAGATTCGTCTCTCGAGAGAATTCTGTCTGCAAAGTATAAACCTTCTGGATCTATACATTTGGCAATTGCTTTTGCATATGTTCTAGTACCCATTGTATAGATATGAAGTTCGTATTTCTTTGATACTTTTTCAAGGAATTTCTCCAAACCCGGTCTCAATTTCACATAATACGTTCTCATATACGTCGAAGCCACTGCACCTTTATTTCCAATTGCAGTAAATGACTGTTCTTCAAGGTCAAATTGTTTTACATCAGATAAGGATGGGTAATTTGGATTGGATTCATCTTTCATCCATTCACCAATGGTAGGGTCCACAGTTGCATGAATTACCGTTTGATCCAAATCCACAACGAGAATCAATTTTTTCTCGGCAATCAAGCTCTGTGCCCATTTCTCCTCAACTTTCTCGGCCTCATCTTTGGAGATCTTGAGGTTGCTAGTTCCATGGGACATTGAGATTGGGGCTCTATCTTCATGCTTATAACCGGAGTAATCGTTCTCCTCATCCATGGATTTACCGCAAAGGGCACATAGACCACCATACTGAATAGCATGCGTACAATCTTCCAAGACTTGTATGATGGTATCATCAGCACTCAACAGCTCATCGCCCTTTTGAATACAAACTTCTTCAACGGTTCCATCAATTGGGGAGTCAAAAGTCCCCACAAGGTCAACACGGATCTTCTTCGGTTTGAAAACCCTCTCTTCCTCGTTATCAGGGTTATACTCCTCGGGAGCATCTTGATATTCCCAATATGTATAAGTCACAAGAGGTTGGTGCTTGGAGATCCGCTGACCCCTGTGCACGTGAATGGTCGATATTTTCACCGGAAATGGAACCTGTTGAGGCAGACTCAGAGGCGTTAGAGCAGACATCTTCGCATCCAAATCACTGTTCTCGTCAATTTCAACTCTTTCTGTGGGGTTTTGTTTTGTTTTGTTTCTCTATTTGGTGCCAAAACTGGCCTGCCGGGTTTGTTTGTGTGTACTTTTTTTTCTCCCCTTCGCGAAAACCCGTGATCGGTGGGGGGGGGCAGTTGCTATGGCTACGAGTATTATAATGATCATCGCTTCGTTTATATTACACAACGTCATCAAACATTAGCTCATCTTCATCCGAGAATTCATCAATGTTGGATCCTGGGAACTGGAACTCTATGGATGGTTCTTGTTCCATCACAGGTAATGGCGTTGTAGATCCTAGAATCTGCTCGGTTGGTGTCTCCTCATCAATGCCAACATCGTTACTCTTATTATCCGTTGGTTGAGCATCCAAAGGTTCTGTATCTGATGAAGCTTCTTCCGCAACGACATCTGTGTTGAGCTCGGCTTTTTCAATGGTTTCACCAAAATTCTCAAAGCTTTCAAAGTTGTCAAAGTTATCGAAATTGTCAAAGTTATTGAAATCTGTTCCCTTAGCAGCAAGCATTTCCTCTCTTTTCTTAACAGCTTCTGCCTTCAATACTTTACGTTTCTCTTCTCTAACTTCCTTCTCCCTTTTCAAAGCCTTGAATGTTGACAGTGTCTTTTTAAATTGTTTCTCCAAATAAGCATCTGCAGATGGTGTTATAATATCATCATCATCATCATCATCTTTAGAGTATGGGGACATACTAGTTATGATATCAATAAGTTCATGATCAACAAGTTTACCAGACTTTTCCTTCTTCCGTTTCTTTCTCTCGAGGTATCTCAACCTTGTTTTAGCATATAGTTCAATATTATGAGTTTGACCCCTTGTGAAAATATCATATGATTGTTGTGTTGATTCTTGACTTGTAATATCAACAACCTTCTCAGGGATCTTCATTTCTTGTTCTTGTTCTTCTTCTTCTTCATTCTCAACTTCAACTTTGATATCATCGTCAATACCAGACTGATTTGTTACTTTAGAAAGGTTATCCAATGCCTTTTCACCAAGTTTACTCTCTTCAAACACTTTAGCACGTACAACTTTCTGATCTGTAATTCTATCAGTGTATTTTGGAGTTTTCCTGTATGTATGATCTGGTGGAAGTTGTGGTAACCAAGGTAATAAGGCAGAATTTCTTTTATTTGTAGGAGGGACAAGCCTTATAATGTCTTCGTCATGGGCAAAGAATACAAATTCTGGATTCATTGTATCAGGTTCTGTTGTAGTATCATTTTTCGCTTCATCTGCCATTTTGGCCAGGGCAATTCTCTTTGCAATAATACCCGAGTCCAGTGATTTGGTCTTCAAGAGTTCTTCTTCTAAAACACTTGTCTTTATATCATAATCTTTCAATAAAAGTCTTAGATCCTTGGGTGATGCCTTGAATCGTCTCTGTGTCTGTGTAACTTTTTGTAAATCAGATAACATCATATCAAGATGCAACTCCATCAACTCAAACATCTGCTCCAGTGCCTCTTGTGTGAATCTGATCCCTATACTGTGTAAATGAAGTGCAATCGACTTTTGTGCCATTGATTCCATGGCATTGAGTGTATCTGAACGTCTTCTCTCCTCCAGCTGTGTCAGTCCTTCAGTGGTACGAATGCGCACGGGCTCTTCTTTCTTAACCTCAACCACCGGCTTGACCTCACCCACCGGCTTCGCAACTTCTGTCATATCTTAATGTTTGTGTGCTAATTAACCAACACCTTTGTTTACTTAAAAATCCTTCTCTTTATTGGTTATATAAGATGAAGGGTGTTCGCTTCGCGACGAAAATACGTACACACACACAGTACACACACACCCGGACACCTCACACACATACGCTATAATTATTGATTACAATTATATTTCATTATACAATCGATTCAAATGTAATTAAATACCATTCAACAAGTTCTCTACAGCACCCTGAACACTTCCACCGCTTCTTCTCAAGGCACGGACGTTACTATCAAAGTCACTGAATCCCATATCGTTCAACTGTCTTAATTGAGATTCATATCTTTCCTCTGGAGGTCTATTGTCAGTTGAAGCTGCTGTGGCAGAAGCTCCACCTCCAAGAGAGTTCATCATAGCCTGTGCCAAGTCGGCATCAAATCCACCAAAGCCTCCATTACCTTGTTGTGGTTGAGCAAAGTTGGCAAATGGTGACATTTGTGGAGCCATACCTGGGAACATCGAGGCAAATGGATTAGCAGCAGTAGTACCAGTGGTAGCATTGGCTGTTCCAGTAGTGGCAGCATCGGTAGTTGTGGATTCTGTATCGTCACCAACGGAACCTGGGGCTGGGAAGGCAGAACCACCTGCTGCACCACCCATACCCATACCACCTGGCACACCGCCCATCATATTTTGCATCTGTCTCATTTGTCTAAGCATTTGAGGATTTGTCATCATGTTTCTAAACATGTCACTTTGTAACAACTCACGGGCTCTTGGTCCCATAGCTCTTAACTGTGGAGATTGTTGAATCAAATAATCAAGCATTTGAGGGTTGCGCAACATTTCATTCATACTTTGTTGCACTTGTGGGTTTTCCATCATACGTTCAACGTCTTCTGGGTTTGGTAATTGCATACCACCATCTGGTCCAAACATGGATTCAGATGGTAATTGAGCGTAACCGGCATAACGAGCACCAGTGAGATCTGCCAATGGGTTGAAAGCACCTTGACCGGCTGCAATGTTGGTAGGCACTTGAGAGGCAGTGCTCGTTGTAGATGGTGTAGTTGTAGAAGCGGTAGAAGATGTAGTAGTAGTAGGAGTAGAAGTAGTAGTAGTAGTAGATCTCGCAGCTGCACTCTTGACTAAGTGGATTGTGTTACCATCCTTTATCTTGTATGATTCAACGGTCTCACCGTCTTTAAGGACACGCCCAGAGTAAATCAAACGTTGAGCTGTGGCTGGAATATCCGACTTGGTGGCAATGAGTTCCTTGAGCTCGCCAACAGTAGCCGATGTGGCAACAGTGATCTCGTATTTGGCATCGACAGATGACCTATTTTGGGGGGCAATTTGTTAGTAATTTATTCAACAGTGGCGACACACAACACATGTCTGGACGCGCGGGGGGTCCGGGGGGGGGGGCGCCCTTCTTCCAGTTCATCTCATGGCAATCCCGCCAAGATCCTAGCACAGCATTGGCCGAGGTCGACAAAACTCACTTGATAGTCACAGTGATCTGACCTTCTTCCGCCATTTTCTAAGTATAACACACTTAAACAAAGCGGGTTGAAGAAGAACGTTCTGGAAGATCAAAAGAGCGTTGATAAACTCGCGCGCTCACAGCTGAGTTCGCGACCGGCGGCATGAGCGTGAGGTGTCCTGATGTATTATGAGCCCTTGGAGGTTGCATCTTGTGTAATATATAGTACTAATTTATTGATTAAAAGTGGAATTCTATACTTTATTATGAATCTTTGGGTATACATTTTTTCATTGATTAAACAATTATAACTGGAATGGTCAATGAGACCATGTTTTTGCCAGTCATATACTTGAAATCAGTAGAATGATCATTAGATTGATTTCTTTTCATACCAAACAATGAACCTAAAGAAGATTGTTTTGTTAATGGTTTACCACCTGTTTTAATAGATGAATTATGATCGATTTTTTGATCAAAGACAAGTGTCAATTCAAGTGAATAAACGTTTTGCAAATGACAACTATGGAAAGTACTTTGTAAAATCTCATCTTTTTGTAAATTTGGAATGGTAATATGTGTATGTTTAACGTATGCATTTGTATCATTATAATCTGGCATCCATTCACCATTAATTTCAGTAGATTCTTGTTTATAAACTGATTGCATTTTTTGTATTAAAATTGTCTTACCTGGTTTATTAATTAAATTAAAATCAATATTACCTTGTGGTAAATTTGTGAATCCAGTTTGTGAAGGAATACAAACTGAAGAATGAATAGAGAATTGAGATAATTCAATTGATGCAGTGATCAATGGAAGTAATTGATCTTTTGAATTAGGAATATATTTGAAATCAATTGGGAAAGAAGTAGTAGTTCCTTGCATTACAGGTGTTGGAAGTAATGAAGTAACGGTAATGGATCCAGTTGATGTATCATCTTGTCTTTTTAAACTAATTGATTTGGAAATTGATAAATCATTTGATGAATTGACATCACCAACGTTATAATAAGAACCAATATCAATTGAAGTTTGAGAGATATTTGTAGGTAATGGTATGAATTGTGATTGTACTTTAATTTCCAAAGATCTATTAAATACAACATATGGTTTATCCAATCCTCTAATGTTTTGTTTAACTTTACAAGTTAATGAATATGAATTTGAGAACTTATTAAAACTTAAATCTCTCATTTTTTCAATTGCCAATGTCTTTGAAGGTTTAAGACCTGCAACTTTTGTTGGATGGAAAGTTTCACCACAAAGTTGTGGACAACCAAATGATGGAACCAATTCTCTATGAAATGTATCACCATTAATACAAGTATCTTCAAGATGTTGATGTGGTATTGTGAAAGTGAATGGGAAAGAACATGATTCAAAAGGGTGTAAATCTGGATTAATTGCAAATTGTGGAAGATCATTCAATCTTGGATTATCCTCCATAGAGAAAAAAATGGCATCTTTACCCAATGCAGTATGGAATCTATTTTCAAATTTGATTTCGACATCATTGAAATAAATATCTTTGATAACTCTATTCTCCTTTGTCTTGAATATTACAAATTCACCTTCAATTATTTCACCAGGAGTGAAAACGTGTAGTTCCTTATTTCCCGAGAGTCTGATCTCACATCTAATATCTTTCAACGTTGATTTTGATGGTTTTCTAGCACTTTCAATTTCAAGAAGTCGTTCACTTGTGTTGAAGCGAGGTATAATTGGTGGATCCATCTTTATAATGTGTTAAAAGAACGTGATTATTGAATAAAATTTGTGTCAATGGGCCCCCACAATATTATGCACATGCAGATCTGGAGAAAATAGGGGGGTGGGAATATAAAAGAAAGAACTCCAAAATGGGAGAGAGGCAGACGGAGGGAATCTTTGTTCTTTTTATAATGGAAGATCAGTCATAGAAGGACAAAAAAAACACAAATGACACAGGGAACCAACAATGGGTGGCGATTCCTTTTGTTTACTGTCGGAGTATTAATTTTCCAACTCCGCTTTTTTTTTTTTTTTTTTTTTTCATTATTTTTTTATGTTTCCGAGCCCGAGAACGCTTTAACCGATAAAGTGCGGTTAAAGCCGTTTGATGTGGTTTATTACATGGACAATGGGATCAATTGATCTATCAATTTATATATAACTTATATAACTTATATATATAACTTATATAATTAATGAAGATACAGAGGTGTAATGAAGATACAGATGTGTAGATTGATTGGGATGTCATATCTTTGTGACTCACGGATGCACGGTTTCTCATCATATGCGATCTACCGGGCATATACACTAGAAAATTAAACTAAAAGTCCATACGAAAGGGTCCGAACAATGAGTCATGAGAGAGGACCCCTGTCTTTTAGAGATCTATACAGTTAGCATTCAACTGAATTGAATAGTTTACTTGTTCATATACAGTTATCATGGAAAAGAGAAGGATCATACATATTGAATAGGTGACAGAAAACCATGTAGTATTAGAGGCGGACCAAGCCCTGCTAGTCACATACTTAACATATGATAGGCTACATGCATACTTGTTCATATAATTCTATAGTTATATACATAATATATACACAACTACAATCAGTACAGAAGCATATTAAAATAATTAAAAAACAATATTTAAAACAATATTTAAAACAAAATCAATGTCCATCCATTTTCTGAGAATCAGTTGGTTCTAAAGATAAAATGAACCTTTGATTTTCAAATCTGTTATTTTGTTGTAAAAGTTTTTGTAAATCACTATATCTAACTTGAACAGTTGCATTTGCAGCATCATGTTCTAAAGCTTGAACAGCATATTGATTTGTCTCATCACTGGGTGAAATTCTTTGTGTTTCATGACTAGATTCTCCTGATCCATGTCCAAGACTATAACCTTGTGATTGTGAATAGGGTAGTCCATCTAATGTATGATATTGATTATTAGCTGCAGCTTGAAGTAAAATTGCCTCTGGATTCCCATTTTTCATCATTCCATCTTTTGACATTAAACTCGGAAGACTTGGAAGATTTGGAAATATTTGCACAGTTGGTGCATTATTATGATTATGATTTAATTCATTATTAACATCATCAACCCTTTTAACAGATCCCTTTTTACGACCAGAACCAACTTTACGTCCATCAGCCAAAGTTTTAGATAAAGAACCTTTCTTTCTACCAGAACCTGGCTTACGACCTTCAGCTAACGTTTTGGCCTTACCTGGTTTTCTTCCACTACCAGGTTTACGTCCTTGTTCAAGTGTCTTTGCCATTGTTATTGTTTTTATTACAACGCGATTTTACCCAAAATGAAAA
>JAJMLR010000033.1:59751-107531 GCA_030569745.1 Petasospora bimundalis
AAAAAAAAAAAAAACACAAAAAAAAAGCGCGAAAAAAAGCGCGAAGAAAAGCGCGAATGTTTTTTTTTTTCTTTTTTTTTTTAAGTGTGCGTGTACCAGTAAACCTGGACACCAGTTTTATTGGTAAGGGCCACACTGGTAAGGGGACACAGAGGTAAGGGGACACAGAGGTATATGCTCTCTACTTTTTGTTGATTTTGTTAATCCTCTTTTTCATCTTTTTCATCTTTTAAATATTTTAAGTATTTTAAGTATTTTAAGTATGAACCTGGTCTGAGACTATGAGTTGTTAGTCATATGATAAGGGAAGAAACAATAAAAGGTATACATGGATAGAACAATACTTTTAATTGCTTAATACATACTTATACGTCAGATATACGTACAGCGTCCAATAAAAGATATAATAATCATAGATATTAATAAGTTATATGAGATCAACTTAATCAACCTATAAAACCATAAAGAATCTGCTCGTTCCTCTGCACACCTTATTATAAATCTTTTACGTCAGTTATGCAACTAGCTGTTAAGCCGGAGTTATAAAGATCATCTGCAACTTTCATATTATAAAAAGGGAATAATTCTCTTTCGATTTTTGATATGCTTATCAACATATAGAACCACCAAAGGAAATGGGTCTTGAAATTGATCCGAGACCAAGTGGATTCAGTTCCAAATGGCACGAAATTGGTGTAGTTATCATCGTCTGTATGTCTCAACTGCTTAACATGATTGGTGCATCTCAATGTTTACCAATCATGAATGAATTGTCAAATGTTTTTGCAAATACAACAAGCACAGGTCAAATTTGGTTAATTGCTTCTTTCCCTTTGACATCTGGTGTTTTCATCCTAATTTCAGGTAAATTTGGTGATCTTTATGGGTTAAAGAAAGTATTATTAACTGGAATAGTTTGGGGTACTATTTGGGCTATGATTACAGGTTTATCAGGTTATGTCGAATCTACTGTATTATTTTGCATATGTCGTGCCTTTCATGGGTTAGGTATCGCTTACATATTACCTTCTGCTATTGGAATCATTGGCACAATGTATCCAAATGGTCAAAGAAAAGCTTTGATCTTTGCACTTGTTGGTACAATGGCACCATTTGGTGCTACATTAGGTGCAATATTTGGTGGATTAATTACAGTAAGGGACAAATGGCAATGGATTTTCTATTCAAATGCAATTGCATTTGCCTTGTTAGGATTGGCAACTGTTTTTGTCATTCCAGATATCCCTCGTCAAGCTCCACCAGAGGCTAAAATGGATTGGATTGGTTCTTTCATAGGTGTTACAGGTTTAACTTTGTTTAACGTTGCAACAAATCAAGCTGCAGATGCTGGATGGGGCTCAACTTATATCATTGTCTTACTTGTACTTGGAATCGTTTTCATTGGTTTATTCTTCTATGTCGAAAGAAAAGTAGATTGGTCATTGTTACCAAAAGAGATTATGAATATTCATATACTTTTAGTCTTGGGTACAGTTGCATTTGGTTGGGCTTCCTTCTCTATCTTCCTCTATTACTTTTGGTCTCTTAATTTGAACCTTAGGGGTTATAACCCATTGGAAGGAGCTGCTACTTATGGTACCTTTGTTGTATTTGGAATGTGTGCTGCCATTACAGTTGGCCTTACCATCACAAGGGTTAAACCTGCTATCTTACTTTTTATTGCCACATGTGCCTTTTTAATTGGAATAACTTTGCTCTCTCATACCCCAGTACATCAATCTTATTTCAAAATGGAGTTCCCAACTATGATTATCCTTTCATTTGGTATGGATTTATCATTCCCAGCTTCATCTTTAGTCTTATCTGATCTCTTACCTAAAAAACATCAAGGTATGGCATCTTCACTCGTTTCAACAATGACAAATTACGCAATGTCTGTATCTTTAGGATTTGCAGCAACGGCACAAGTGGAAGTTTATAAGAAAACATTTGACGTTTTAAAATCTTACCGTGCAGCTTCATACGTTGGTATTGGTTTTGCTGCATTTGGATGTCTTATTGGGTTAATTCTTGTCGTTTGGTCATTTATTGCCCCACACCATACACCCGAGGAACAAAAAGAGTCCGATGATATCGAACATGCCATTGAAAGAGGTATTATATAAACGAGAAGTCTGAAATTTCTTAGCTGGTGGTGGGGGTTTTCTATCGTATACTGCATATGCCGCACTATCACAAGGGCTCAAAATTACCCCCTTTTTCATATTTTTTTTTTCTTCGAGCTCTCCTCTGCTATCCAATTCCTCCTGTTCTCAAATCTTCGACGACTTGCTGTTCCATGTACATAATAACACACCCAATATATATCAAAGCTAGTAATAATCAAAGAACCCCTAGATCTGCGCGCTCTCCTACAGTCTCGGGAATCACCGAGAAGCACTCAAACTCCTTCAAAAGCAAACCACATTTTCTTAGTCATTCAAGTACAATTAAGCTTTATTAGCCGATTTCTATAGCTCATCTATGGCTCCATTATTTGTTACTAAGAACTTGGTATGGTTTCATTAGTAAAGGCTTACTTATGTACTCGCGAATTTCTTTTTCTTTACCCCCAGTGCAATTTATATGTCAGTATAACTTTCCACATTCTTTTCTAAACTCCGTCTTCCCTTACAACTATTTATCCTTATAAGAAGGACATTACCTTTCGATCTTTAGGTCTTCTTTGCTGTTCAAGACCCCCCCCCCCCCGACCTCTACCATCTCCCGAGTATATCCAGAGTGAAACATTTTTTCTACATCTGTCACAGCTCATCTCACTGACATAAATGACTGTGGATCCAAGACCTGCAGCGTTCTCATCTGCCTGGCAGGAGTTCGGTATTGTGCTGATAGTATGTATGTCCCAACTACTGAACCAGGTTGGTGCTACCCAATGCTTACCCATGATGGATGAGCTTGCAAACGTCTTCTCTAATGTCACAAACACAGATAAAGTGTGGTTCATGGCCGCTTTCCCATTGACTTCTGGTGCCTTTATCCTCATATCTGGTAAGTTTGGTGATCTCTATGGACTCAAGAAGGTTCTGATATGTGGTGCGATCTGGTCCACTATATGGACACTCATCACTGGACTCTCAGGATTTACAGATTCGGTGGTATTCTTTTGTGTTTGTCGTGGTCTTCAGGGCTTAGGTGTGGCATACGTACTCCCATCTGCAGTAGGTGTTATTGGTTCAATTTACCCTAATGGACAGAGGAAAGCTTATATCTTTGCACTAGTTGGTTCTATGGCTCCAATTGGTGCAGCAGTAGGAGCTGTCTTTGCAGGTTTACTTACCGTTAGAGGTCAATGGCAATGGGTCTTTTATTCAAATGCGATTGCATTTGCCTTATTAGCAATTGCTGCTTATTTTATCATTCCAGATATCCCTCGTCATGCTCCACCAGAGGCTAAAATGGATTGGATTGGTGCTCTTGTTGGTGTTGCCGGGTTGATTTTGTTCAATGTATCAACAAACCAAGCAGCTGAAGTTGGTTGGAACTCCCCATATATCATCGTATTACTCGTTGTGGGATTCCTCTTATTGGTTGGATTCTTCTACATAGAGAGAAAAGTAAAATGGCCATTACTACCAAGTGAAGTTATGAATATTCATATTGCATTAATCTTGGGTGTTGTCGCTTTCGGATGGGCTTCTTTCTCAATTTTCTTGTTCTACTTCTGGGCACTTAACATGAACTTGAGGGGATATAATGCACTAGAAGGAGCTGCTACTTATGGTACATTTGTTGTGTTTGGTGTCGTTGCAGCTATTACAGTTGGTATCTTTATCAGAAGAGTTAGACCTTCATTTTTGCTCTTCCTTGCAACATGCGGATTCCTAATTGGTGTGGTATTGCTTTCTCAGACACCAGTGCACCAATCATATTTCAGAATGGAATTCCCAACAATGGTAATCTTATCATTTGGTATGGACTTATCTTTCCCAGCTTCATCTCTTGTTTTGTCAGATAACTTACCAAAAAGACATCAAGGTATGGCATCTTCCCTTGTTTCCACAATGACCAACTACGCAATGTCTGTATCATTGGGATTCGCAGCAACTGCCGAAGTAGAAGTTTACAAAAGAACCAAAGACAGTTTGAAATCTTATCGTGCAGCTACATACGTTGGTGTTGGAATCGCCTCATTTGGTTGTCTTCTTGCTCTTGTGTTGATCCTACTATCATACATTGCACCACATAAGCCTTCCGATTTTGGAGAGGAGACAACCTCAGAACACGGCAGTACAGGGCAAACAGAAATCGATACCGAGAGTGCAGCCGAACAAAAGGAAATAAAGAGCCAAGTATAGAAGTCCACTATATTACTAAACAGTTTTTAGAGTTAATTAGATTTATGTTTTCTGTTATTATGTTATTATAGGCTTGCATAGTTTAGTCTCATCGTCAATTGTTAAAACCCGATCTGGAGATCAGATCTTATCTCCCATATACGATGATATTATATAATACCTGATAGTACTTTTTCCTTCCATGTTAGATTCAAAAGCTCGAGCTCAGTCAGTGCTGGCCGCTTGTTTTTTTTATGGTGTTCTACCTCCCATTGTCTCTTCCGGATTAGGAAACTCTACAGCACCACCGACACGTATTATGCAACCACAATGCACGACCTTGTTGAAAATTGCATCAATTTACCGAATCTGTCATGATCAATGGGTGTGGAAACTTATATCAATAGATTGAGGACACCTTTTGCCTCAAATCGCCAACGTGTACATAAAGTGTTGTAGTAGCCCATGTTTCCCAAGAGCTTCAGGATCGTCTCAGTTATCCATCAACTTCAAACAATAAATTTTTCAATATGCAACCAGCTACTCTCACTTCCTCCGCTGCTCCACAGGACAAGTCTTCTGAGGCCAACGACAACGGTCTTATCCTCATCCTTTGGGGTGGTCAGTGGTACACTTGCACCGTCGCCTGAGTGCGTGGTGCAATTACCTCGTTTGTCTTTATCGACATGTGATCCTGTGATCCCACTTTTGCTTTCTTTAACCACCTCTTCTCTTCTGGGATTAACCTGGAAGATATTGGTGGAGTTTTGTTTTCTTGATCCTGCTTTAGGTTGACACATTTCGTGTTCTTGTTTTCTGGTCTTTCCAGTTTGAGATCTCTGACAAGTTTACGTATGTACCATACTTAGTTTTTTTTTTTATATTAATATCGATTATGCAGTGAATATATATCTATACATTCTTTTTATATCATTTCAATTCATTAAATGCTATCGTTAGTATCCTTCTCGGTCAGCTTATCATCTTCCATCAACACTTCTTCATCAGTGGTCTTATTATCCCAGATATATGACATGACATGTAATACCAAAGCGCATACACATCCAAGAGCAGCCAAGCCGACACCAACATACATGGCAGCCCTATAAGACTTGAGAACATCTCCAGTCTTTTCAAAAACTTTAACTTCTGCTGTACCTGCGAATCCCAATGAAACTGACATTGCATAGTTGGTCATCGTAGAAACCAATGATGATGCCATACCTTGATGTCTCTTTGGCAAGCTGTCGGACAAAACAAGAGAGGCAGCAGGGAAGGAAATATCCATACCGAATGACAATACCACCATCAAAGCAAACAGCATTTTGAAGTATGTCTGTTCCACAGGCGTACAGGATAACATTGTAATACCAACAAGGAACCCGGAAGTGGCAGCAAAGAGTAGGTATGAAGGTCTTACTCTTCTGATAAATAATCCAACAGAAATTGCAGCAACCCATCCAAAGACTGCAAATGTGGAATATGTGAGTCCGCTAGCAATTGGTGTGTATTTTTTCAAGTTCAGCAAGAAAGACCAATAGTAGAAGACAAACACCGAGAAAGAGGACCACCCAAGTGCAACAACAGCAAGAATAAGTCCAGTGTGGAGGTTCATTACTTCCTGAGGGAGGAGAGGCCATTGTACCTTCTTCTCAATATAGAAGAATGATAAAATGAGGATGACACCAATGACGAAGAGAACAATGATGTAAGGAGAACCCCAACCGACCTGCGGGGCTTGGTTTGTTGCAAAGTTGAATAGTATAAGACCAGTGACACCAACAATGGAACCATACCAATCCATACCTGCCTCTGTTGGAGCATGTCTTTCACAATTTGGAATGACAAAATAAGCTAAAAGTCCAAGTAATGCAAATACAATGGAATTTGAATAATAAGCCCATTGCCAGTGACCAAATTGCGTTGTGATACCACCAAACAAACAACCTAACCATGCACCAGTTGGAGCCATCCCTCCAATTGCAGAGAATACCAATGCTTTTCTTTGTCCATTTGGATACATTGTGCCAATGACTCCAATAGCAGACGGTAAAACAAATGCCAAACCTATACCATGCATAGCACGACAAATGCAAAAGAAGACAACAGAGTCCGTATATCCTGAAAGACCAGTTATTAATGTCCATAAAGTAGACCAGATCGTACCACAGATTAGTACTTTTTTAAGTCCATAAAGATCACCAAATTTACCGGAGATGAGGATAAATGCACCAGAAGTTAATGGGAAAGCCGCCATGAACCATACCTTGTCGGTGTTTGTAACATCGGAGAAGACACTGGCCAACTCGTTCATCATGGGTAGACACTGTGTTGATCCTGCCTGGTTGAGAGCTTGTGCAAGACAAGCAACAGCGATGGCACCAAATTCCTGCCATTGTGATGTGAACCCCGAGGGGCGTGGATCTACTGTGAGGAAAGCCATAGCTATAGTTCAAATCAAAGACATTTCATTAAAACATAGTGAAACTCAAGAAACACAAGGGGGGCGGCGGCGAATTCAACGGTTTATAACGGTCATTGTTTGTTTGACACCAAAAAAAGCTTTTTAATGCACCGTTGAAAAAGAAACAAACGATGCCGCCGTTGCCCGGCGCTTAAAGCTTATTCCGTCGGTGTTAACCCGTGCCGCCCACAGCTGACACAAAAAGGGTTAACTCCTACGGCGGGGGGCCAAACCCGAGATGACGCGTCCCCCCCTCGTATAACTATTTCACTACAGTAAATTCAACTAATGTCCTTTGTAATATATGCATCAAGCGTACTAACAACAGAAACGTCTATAAAAAAACACATGCCAATTAATGATAAAATGTCCCATTCAGGGGTTGCGGGGGTTGCGGGGGTTGCGGGGGTAGAAACTATCTTCTTCTGACTCTACCGGCACGTCTGTATGCATTTCCATAACCATCTTCAAAGTAATCAACATCAGCGTTCAACACATTCGCAGCATAAACCATATTAGCGTGTTGACTCTGTGCCAAGTATTGTGCCATGACTTGGGATCCGTTTGTGGAAAATGCAGCTTGTGATTGTCTGTAGCTATGATGTGGAGAAGCGAAACCAGAAGCACGATGTGGCATCACAGGTGGAGCAAATGGAAGAGTCTTATAGTACACCGGTTCAGGTTCACGAGCAAAATACAAAGAATTCAGTGAAGCATGGGAACTGACACGAGAGCTTCCACGAGAATGTGGATGAGAGCCAACCTGAGGTGAGAATGAACGGGTCTTCTTGTGACCTTTCACTTGTGGGCGTGATGGCTTATATGGTAATTCACAAGAAGAAACTGGATCTGAAACATTGCGTTGACTATTGAATGAAGGTTGTGGCTTTGTGAAGATGATCTCACCTTCCGAAGTGTCAGAGGAAGAAATTGAAAGATAATCTGGTATCTCATATTCGCCATTCTGTTTCTTCTCAGGTTCATTAGAATCATCATTAGTAGTTGCAATACCAAATGCACTAGTCTCTTGAATTGTTTCTGTATCAGCATTGTCTGCATCATCAGCTTCATCAGTTTTGGAAGTAATACCCATACTAGCAAAGAGTTCTGCTGGAACTTCTTCCACTTGTTGAGCATTAATCTCCTCAAAATCTCTAGTTTCATCTCCATCAGTTCTATTCTTTTTCTTTCTGTTTTTCTTCTTCTTGGTCTTTGGTGGGTTACCACAACGGTCCTTACCAAAGGAAATCTTGAAGTTTATAAATCTACCACCAAAATGCTCATGAAAGTCCTTAGAGTTGACTCCATTAGCATCATCAACAACCTTCATAGCAGCCACAATATTATGGAAGTTCAAGAATACACAACGATTCTGTTTAAAGTAATTGACTTGTTCAATCTCTCCAAAATCGGAGAAATCTGCACGAAGTGTTTCCTCATCTGGTAACTGGTCTTTTGGATTCTCCAAATCTTCCTCTTTAATACCAATATAAACGTTTCTGGATGCTCCAACAGTTACAGCAAGAGAGATGGAATTTGGAAGACCACCAGAGTGTTTACCCCAACCAACTTTTACTCGTCTTCCATGCAAAATGATAGGATGTATGTTAGCATTAGCAAAGAATTGAGCAGCTGCAGCAGATTCTATAAAAGTAAGGAAACAAATTTTTCTTGCAGGGATGTGTCTAATATTTTGTAAGATACCACCTCTAACAACGTTACAAATGTCTTCAACTTTAGTCTTTTGTTCCAAATTTGAAAGACATATCGTTCTGTTTCCAATATTTTGTGCACCACCTACAGTAGATGCCACAGCCATCACGGCTTGTGATTGTTGGTTCAATGCAGATGTAATGTCCTCATCTGAATGTGGGAAATGTTGTGGATAATAATATTGAACAGTGGAAATGTCGTTCTCATCTTCTTCACGAATAAAACCTGAATCAAAATATCTATTTGAACCCGATGGATCTTCATCTTCTTCATCTGTTCTAGATTCATCTGTTAATGACTTTGCTAGAATGTCATTTTGCATTGAACAACGATCCGTTCCATAAAAGATCTTACATGGTTGCCAAAATGTATTAAGGGAAACCTGTTCCACGGCTTTAATGGCAGATGCAATGCTTGTGAAATGGATGAATGCAAAAGTCTCAATTAAGGACTTATCATTGTTATCTTCATCTTCATTTACATTGTTAATTTCTTGATTTGGTCTTTGAATCAAATCAATTTTTTCAATGATACCAAATTTACTAAATTCAGCAGTTAAGAATTCAGTTGTCACTAATTTACCTAATGCATTCAAGTTACCAATGTAAACATTTCGTGTAGCACCATCATTATTGATGGCATTTGATATGAATGGGAGTAATTTCTTGCAAAGAACAAATGATATTGATAATGATGGTGAATTGATGAGTTTTTTAAAACGAGCAAAATAAGTGAGTAAATTGTTATAAAAATTCAAACAAGTATCCATCTTTAAGAAAGTTAAACATAATGAATTTGTTCCTTCTTCTGGATAATTTTCCACTACTCGACAACCTTCCAATGGACCAAAAGTGATGAAATCCAAAAAACGCGTTAATGAAAGTTCTGGATCGACTCCAATTAATATGATACAACGTGTTGGACCTTTTGATAATTGGAATGCACCACCGTTTAATTGTGTTTGTGAGATATTTGATTGTAATTGATAAAGTGAACTTGAAGATGATTGATTTGCAGGGTTTGCATATATATGGGTTGTCATACCATCTTCAACAAAATTTCCAGATGATGCATTACGACCAAAATGATTTAGTTGAATATCAAATGTTGATTCATCCAAACTTGAAGTAGATGAAGAAATGGATTTATATTTTGATTTTAGTGGTGTATCCATTTCATTATTTTGATGTTTTAAACCACGTTTTCGACTATCTGGAGGAAGACTTAATTTTGGTGGAGGTGCCATGATATACGTTGGAGGCATCACTGCAGATCCAGGACCACCTCTATATGGGAAATGATGATGACCTGGAGAAGGTAATGGTGAAGCCACTTGAATGAAAGGTGATGATACTAATAGTTGTCGTGGTAGCAATGATGAGCCATAAGCAACATCAAATGGTGTTTGTGGAACAGCAGATTCTGGATATGTCGCATATCCTTTATAAGCAGATGGATATTTTTGATGTGGATGCATCGTTCAAAAAATTTAAGGAGTAACTGAAGTGAATTCTTGTTTCAAGTGGAACGTGCGCGTGGATAGAGCTTTTAACACGATGAGTATACGGGGGAGATGGGAAGAGGGGGGGGGGCGAAGACACAAAGAGTTAAAGCGAATGCTCTATGTTTTCTTTTATCACCAAGAGGACAAAGACAGTTAAAGCGAAAGACTGTGACCTGATGAGTTCGTGTGATAAGTTAAGAGAAAGAGGAGGGGGGGAGGGGCGTGTCGTGTTTTTTTTTTTGGGCTTTGAGGTTTGAAGTTCCAGTCTGAAGATGAGATTTTGGTAGCGGACGGGGGCTCTTAGCAAGACTTTTTATTTGGTTGGTTGGCTATTTAGCTCGGATCAACGATTGCACTGGTGAAAAGTTTTTTCCCCCGGTCTGTTATATTGCTATTGGGGTTTTAATTGTTTAACTGTTTAATACTCAATAGGCTTCTCGAAAAAAAGGCGAGAAACAGTGCTCGACAAGATTTTTTTTTTGGGAATCCTGGAACGCGTCCGGTCTAGTCCCAATTCCGAATCCTAGTCTCCCAGGGGTGGGGGGGGGAGCTCGGAAAAATCTGAGATTTCAGCACCCCTGTCATTCTGTTATGACAACTTTAAGCGAACCTGACCGCCTTATAGAAAACGAATAGCCAATAAATATATATATATAAATATATATACAATATATATACAATATATATACAATATATATACAATATATAAAACATATATATAATTTATATAAAATATATATAATCATGTTACTGTTTCAAGAGATCTGTCAAGACTTTTTTTCATAGAGATTGAGGTACGTCCCCTCCCAAGCCCCACGCACATGAACCGGACCAGTTTCATTGAGCCAGTTCCACACTCTATAAATCTAACGGAAGGACCAATTAAAGATATTTGAGGTAAACGAAATAAAGTCGTGAGACTTAGAAAGACAGAATTAATAATAATAATAAATAAAAAAACAAGACCGCCCTTTAAAAGGAAAGCTCTTTTCTGCATGTCCACTTCTGCTTAAACCTTGTAACAATCATTGCTGTGGACTACCTAAAACAGTGCCCAACCACACCTATTCTAGGCCCTTAGGCTGCCAAGTTCATCGAGGAAAAAAAAAAAAAAAACGACAAAAGCCCCGCCAGCTTGCCTTTGTGGCCTCAGGTTCCGAAATCCAACAAAGAGATCGCCGATCATCTCCTTAGTCTCCTTAGTCTCCGACTAACGGGGGGGGGGAGAGACTTTCCCCGCGGAGGGATAACCCTTTAAGTCCCCATGACAACCATAAAACGCTTGTAAATGCGTGACAGGTTCACAAAATTTGTTAAACCCTATAAGTTCTATTAAAGAAACTGCAGTTATATTCAAAGAGAAATATTATCAGAGATTAAACTATATATATAGGCTTTTTTTGTTTTTTTTGCTTTAATTACATTAATTCTAAATATTCTGTTCCATAATCTCATCTCTCACTGTACATACATAAATTACTTACGTCTATAGGGAAAACGCGAAACCATTAACACCGAAACCTCTATACTATGAGTTGTGCCCCACCTCTTTTCTGTCGTGCCGTATTGTACCCCTGCTAGACCTCTTTTTTTTTTTGGCAGTCGCAACACCTCGAGTAAAGCCCAGGAACCAGGGGTAATTATAGGGAACCCCAAAGAACACCCCGAGAGTTCAACCTTTGTGCATGGTATACGGCGCCTGGTTTTAACGAGTGCTTAATACCAAAACTTAGACCCTCCTTTTTTTTTTTTCGCCATTTCTGGTCTTTTGTGAGCTTGGCGCTGATATTTTTTTAGAAAAAAGTCCCGATAATTGTATTTATAGACTGCACATGAAGTTGATTGAGATCGACAATGGGACTGGGACTATAGATCGCCAAAGGAAAACGCTAACTGGAATTCACTTGGAAAGTTTTCCTTTACCTTTCTCATACTAATTTATACTTTGAGTACGCAACATAGGAATAAAAAAATAGTATTCATCAAATATATAACACATTTCAAGCATTCATATTCTGCCAATCAAAAAGCGTTGGCTTCTTTTTCTCATCTTGATTAAACTCAAATCCCTGACCAAATATGTTATTATTTGACATTTGATCTGAATTAGTAGAAATACCAGGTTCAATCTTAACAGGTGTAGTAAATTCTTCACCATATTTACCCAATTCTTGAATATCAATATCGAAATCTAACCAAGGTGCTAATGCCAATGAACCATCAGCAGCGAAATCGAGTTCAATGTTTTCATCCAATGATATATCCGAATCGGCAATTGATGGGGCAACTTTGTATTGTCCATTAATAGATGTTGGATATTGTGGGAAAGAATCAGGTGGGGTCTTATGTGACATTGAAGTTGATCTATGACGACCACTATTTGAGGTCAATGCAGCTGCAACACGTTGTTGTGCAGCAGAATCCGTTGCAACAATTGGTGGTGCTGTCAACTGCGATAACATCTGTTCCAATTCATCACCAGTGGTACTCTCATTATGCAATGGAGATGGCTTGATACCATTTTTAGTTGAGATTGAAGATGATCTTGTCTTCTTCTCAGAATTGGAACGTTTGATCGTACCAGGTTGAGCTAATATGGCATCAACTGCCTTTTCTAACCAACCAACACAGTGTTTGGATAATGAACCAGGGATTTCACATGAGTTATGACTCCTTAATTCAGCAACAGAGCTCTGTAAAACCGTCTTACTCTCTTGGAATAATGCTCCACCACGTGTATATTCCAATGCACCTTTAGCACTCAATAAAGTTAACCTTGTCTTTGTACGTGGAATATTAAGAGGAACTGGTACATCATTTAAAGTGGCCAAAATCGTCAAAATAGCCATAGAACATTGTTGAACAACAATATGTGATCCTGAAGCGTTAGATCCCATTGTTGTATTACCAGAATTCATTTTCTTACCAATTTCAGAGGCAATGACAGGTAAATGAATAAGTAGTTTTGCGGTGTAATATAACAACACCAATAATGGTAACTGATTACTTTGTTGTACGAGATTCTTGCGTGGGAGTCCATTAACATCGAGTTCAAATCTCATAGATGTAGGTAATTCTCGTCTCCAAGAGTCTAACAGACCTTCATGTACCAATGTCTGCTTATGTAAAGAGCCTGACGTTGAGGATTGATGACGTTGGAACACAAAATCAAGGATGTTTCCAAGTGCAGTAGAATATCTCATCATGGCAAGTGATAGGTTTGATACTTTACCCACCAAAGAGACCTTATTGTTATTAACCAAAACAATGTTTATACCTTCTGAACTATCAGTGTCATCACCAGTAGGTAAAGCACATTCAATCTCAGTATCTTTGAATAAACGAGGAACACCAAGTTGTAAAGAAGAAAATGCATCCAAAGTGTAAACACACCAAAAGAGAACACGACGTTCACCTTGTTGTGCCCTTGAGACAGTTGAACCCGAGTTACCCAAGACAGCAGATGGACAACGATGTAATCTTAACTGTTGAGCCATTGTGGCAACACGACCACGCAAGGTATAACTTGATGCAACATCACCAGTATGTAATGCATATAACAACGCTAAGGATAAAACCTGTAAAGATTGGACAGAACATGCAGAAGCTAATGATGATCCTACTAATTGACGAATTAAGGCATCCAATTTTGCCATTAAATCTGTATCAGCAAGGTTTTGATTTTCTTCATTCTTAGGATCTGCTTGGGATAGTAAAGCAAGTTGTATGACAAGTACAAGAACAGCACCAAATCGTTCCCTACCTAACATTGCATTATCAATGAATCGACTTTCTGCTGATTTTGATAAACTTGAATATTGTTGAAGGAATGCTCCTTGATCAACAATGGGTAAAACAGGGGCCCAATTTTGGAAGAAGACAGTTACTAACTGATCCAATTGAATCTTTGGAGGTAATGTTAAAGAAGAGAAGAAAAGTTGAGATTCTGGTGGAGTAATTTTTCTGAAATCAATTGATGATAATGAAACAGCACCATTAAGTAATTGTGACATTGGTTTAGGACTTTCTTTTAAAGATGCAATTGTGGAAGCCGTTGCCAAACAAGCAGTACTATCAAAACCATGTACTTCACCAATCTTACTTAACAAACTTGGTACGAATAAAGTCTCTTCTGTTGAACGTGGAACTGACATTGCCACTAAATTAGCTAATCCATTTGCATTACCAACGAGTTTTGCACTTTTCAATCTTGCTAATGCAGCAGCAGCTGATAAACCAGGTGCTTGAGATTGTTCAAAAGAGATAGTTGGATTACGTTGTGGTGAGAAGAAATTTGGTAAATCTTCGTTATAAATAGAAGTTGTTCCTCCAAAAGCCGATCCACCATATATTGAACCTTCACCTCCTGCAAATGATAAAGAATCATCATCTGTTAAATCATCAAGATCCACAGAACCTGCAATACTAACGGGTCTTTCATGTAAAGAATGAGGATAATTAGCACAACAACCTGGTCCTGAATGTACATGTTTTAAAGATTCATCATTATCATCATTGCTGTTCATTTTATCCAATACAGCCAAATTTGTTGAACTTAATGGTTCAACAGGGATCTTTGCCACCAATTCGGCATGTTCATCTTTCATCTCCAAAAGTGCTAATAATCTTCTATTTTCAGCTTCAAGTTCTCTAACACGTTCTTCCAAAGTCTCTGTGTAACCTCTAGGAAATGCCCTTCTTGATAATCGATCAGATACTTTGCATTCAAATCCAACAGCTGCACATTGCGAACACTGTGGTCGTTTACCATCACATCTCGTCTTCTTCAGTCGACAACGATCACAAGCCTGTGCGACTCTCTCGGTTTGTGAGCCAGGTGTACGAATCACCTTTGTCTTTGCCTGTTTCTCTTCACCCATGAGTCACACACAGTAAAAGTACCAACAGAATCGGGGGGAAAAAGGTGTTCAGTCCAAAGATTTGAGAAAGTTTCAATGAATCAAACGGGTAAACAATCTGAAGTTCAAAACTGGAAAAACACACCAAAGTTGATTTTCTCTTTTCCTTTCACTTTTAACTTGAAAAGGAAACAAAAAAATGGCTTTTTTTTTTTTTTTTTTTTTTTTCCACCTTCAAAGGAAGAAAATGTGGGGGAGTTTATTTTGAAATAAAAAAAAATAAAAAAAAAAAAAAAAAAAAAAAAAAAAAAAAAAAAAAAAAAAAAAAAAAACTTCGGCGCTTCGGCGAAATCTTCAGCCGCGAAATCTTGAATGACAGTTGCCCGATTACGGTAATGGAACTCCGAATTCGGCGCTGTTCTGCTTACATAATATACTTTGATTACATAATATATTCTGCTTACATAATTTTTGCTTACATAATATATTCTGCTTACATAAGCCTCTACTCCATTATAACATCTGTTTCTAATGTTTCCAATGGAGTTGGATCATCCATCTCTTGATCGGACCCACTATCAATCTCTTCATCATCTTCTTCACTTAGATCCGAGAGCTCTTCATCAGTATCGGTTTCCATGCCGAGAATTTTCTTTATGGCTTCAAACATCTTCACTTTCTCAATATACTGTAATTTTAATGCTTTAATCTCTTGTTCATAACCAGATGCACGAGATAAAATCTCAGATTGAAATGACTTAAGACTTGAAACGGATTCGAAAACTGATGCTTTAATTTTCACAGATTCAAAAGGTATTCTCTTTTGTACAGTTTCTCCATCTTCAACAATCTCAACATCTTTAAACTCTTTAATCCTTTCAGTATTTCTTGATTGTAAAACTTTATCCCTTGCATCACCAAATACTTGTTCCAATTCTTCCATAGATAAAATAACACTTGTTGATCTTGTATTACGCTTATCAAATTTAGAAATTTCATCATTAATCTCTTTAATCTCATTTTTTTTCTTCGTAAGCTCATCAACACGTCTCTTCATTACCATTAATTGCTTCTTCAATTCCTCTTTCCTTAAATTAACTGCACTTTCATCAAGTGCTCCACTTAAAGTATTCAAATCCTCAGTCATTGAACTGAATTGAATAGCCCAATGATTTAAATGATCTAATGCCAATAATCGTTTGTTCAAAAGTTCCTTACGTAGTTCAACCAACTTCTCTACCGTCAATTGCGGATCACCAGTTAACACTTCATTCATATGGTTATGTAAAACAACTACCTTGTCCAAATAACCCCGTGTGATGGTACCAAATTGGGAAATGTTGACAACGCGATGCTCAAGCACTTGGTCTGTGGTGGAAAAAAAGGTTAGTCGGGGGGTCCAAAATTCGCTTTATACACTCATTGATTAGGAGACTTACCTATTTGATCATTAGTAAGAACCATTGCTTTTTATATCTCTTTCACTCAATAAGTAATTACTCAATAAGTTAAAGTAAGTGAAGGTATCAACGGAAAAATTAAGTATGTCTTCGCGAACTCGTGTTTTTTTTCTTCTTTCCTAAGTTAAACAACGTTCACTTAAGCCCATAATGTATAGTAGAATAAGGACAATGAAGGAAGAACAGAGTATTTTGGCATTAACACTGCTTGCTTCATCTGGTGATTTCGCACAGTTTCAAAAATTGTCGTCTCTTATCACTCCAACTGAGACGTTACAGATCCTACTAACGTATACACCGTTGCTAACTGATTCATCTGAACTTTTATTCATTACTCAATTAAAGCAGAGAAATGGTGATTTGATTGATTTGTTACCTTCATCAGAGTTACTACGTCTATCCATTGATGTATCGCCGGAAGTTGTGGAGAACCGTTGCCGAGTCGTGAGATGCCATATTGCTGATGTGTGTTCTACATATAACTTTGATACTAGATCAACTGATCCTCAACTTGAGTTCATAAAGGCTTACACAAGAAAGAAAGATAGTCAATTGTCTATGGAATATGATGATAAACTGTTTAAACTTGCCGAGACAAATGATAAGTTCAATTTGTGGTGGAATACAGTGGTTGTTCCATACAAGTACTTCACAGAGAGAGGTGGATCAACAACTCTTATGAACTTTGAGACTTCATTATCTTCTTCTTCTTCCAAGGCTGTTAACATATTCAACTTGTTGTCTGATAGAGGAATTGATAGACTTGAACCCGGATTTGTTCAGTTCCTTAAATCATCAGATAACTCAACATTACTCGAGATCATGCAGAAGCTGAATGGATTTACTACCTTATCAAGTTTGAAACTCTTCAATTCCATTGTTATATTACTATTCCCATCAACATCAGCAAAAGATGAGTGCTTGGAGCTGGTCATCAACATCTATGAATCATTCCCATCACCAAACATAGAGTCATTACAATCAATCAACTCAACATTGACAATTCTTAAATGTTCAAACAAGAGATTAGAAACACTTGTTAATGCAACAAGGGCAGCAATGGCATATCCTTTACAATTCCAAACATTATCGGATTTAACAAGTCTTTCTAAGGACCCTAAAAAACAAGAAGAATTCTTTTCAAATGTAATTGATTCTTTAACTCCACAATCTGCAATTGAATTCCTTTCACAAACAGCCACACTTAAACCTGCACTTTTCCCAAATGTCGATGAGGAAAGTACACGAAATTTAGTCATGTCAAGATTCTTATCACTTAGATTATTCTCTGAGATCAATTTTTCTTCAAAAGATGAGGATGTTGTTATTGATCAGTTTTGGACATGCTTCAAAACTGCAACAAATGGCTCAAAAGATAGAGGTGAACTGAAGGAAGGTTATAAACTCTTACAGATCTTCCAAAAATATTCAAAATCTACAAGAATTCAAGGTCTTGTTACCTTTGTTGATGCAGTTGATGAGCTTTTCCACTATTCCATTTATTTCAAACGCAGTATTCCATTCAGACCTGTTGATCTTCTAACTACAGAAGATCTCTCAATAATAGCACAGAAACTACTTGAACTAAACCCTTCAATTTACAAATCTCCTGATGAATTACATGATTTGCTGAAGAGGCTCTCTACAACACTTGGTGCAAAGCTTCCTACTTTATTAGATGTTGAATGCCTATGTATCGATTCATCATTGGTACAAGACGACTTTACATTTGCATATGCCCATTCCATATCATTATTCTCGTCAGTTGAACAATCAGAACTTTGCTCTAAATGGGATACATTCTTCCAAGTCGCCAAATATGTCTCATCTGACTGGATCGATACAGAGACTCCTGAATCAGTTATTAAAGAACAAATGGTTTTGCTCTCACATATTGTCGCAGTCGCACCTATAAAACATTCTCAGATTGTTATTTCACAATGGAAATCACTTGATATGGAGTTATCTTTAAGAGGTGAAGATGAGGATCTTGAAGTAATCGATCAGCAGCCAAAATCGTTGGATCAGAGATTGGCAAGAGCTATTACCTCCACTGCTGGTGAACTCTTGAAAGATGGTAAAAGTGCACATGTTTCTAGTTTGTTGGCTAATGGATTAGGCTGGGCCATTGGTGGTAGACAGTGAAATATATAACATACTAAAATTGCATAATTTATCCTTTACTATGGCCGTTGATAGCGAAAACATATATAGACATCCAGTCATGGTGACGCAACCCTACTAACAACAGAATCATCCGACATTGGGGGTTCCCAAGATGCATCCATATCTAGTTCGAACAGTGGGCCACGGGCACGTCTTTTCTGCGGCTGTATCAGCATACTAGAATCGTCACTGAGCCTTGAGAGATCATAAACTCTTCTAGGGTATTCCTCAAATTCTTCGTCAGCAGGCGGACCAACATCGTCATAAGCAGCCTCATATCTATTTTTAATTGCATCAATAGGTGGTGACCCGAGCTGAATATCCTCTGCAACTTCAGGAAGTGTAGCTGATGCGGAGAAAAACTCTTCTGCTTCTGCTTCAGATCCTTGTTCTTTATTTTCAGAATTTCTCATATCAGCTGGATTTTGAAGATTGGAATAAAATTCCATAACCTTATGATGAGCAAAAACTTTATGTGGATCAAAGTTCAACAC
Source organism: Petasospora bimundalis (assembly GCA_030569745.1). NCBI lineage: Eukaryota > Fungi > Ascomycota > Saccharomycetes > Phaffomycetales > Wickerhamomycetaceae > Petasospora > Petasospora bimundalis. The sequence goes on from JAJMLR010000033.1 coordinate 78,710, forward strand.
TTGTAAACCCTCACGGTCAACAGCACGAGATATAGCAACATATGCCTGTCCCTTCTCGAAAACACGGGCTAGATTAACACGGACTCTTGGAATAGTCTGACCTTGTGATTTGTGAATAGAAATAGCCCAAGCAAGCATCAATGGTAGTTGGAGTCTCGAAACAAGAGGTGTTTGCTTCTCATCTTCTACAGTCCAAGTTTCAGGGTTCACCAAAATGGTACGTGTTTCCCTATCAGGAGTCGTAAAGCGAACCAATGGTAGTTTCTGACCTCTAGACGATTTGCGTAACTTCTTGATGAGCTCCTTTTTGCTCTGGATGCTGTTTCTTTGTTCTTCATCATCACTTTTCACGTCGTCTAAAAAGTCAAACACGGTACCTTCCAAATATTCGACGTCACTATCTTCTTCAACATCACCGACAACACCAGTTTGGACCTGAGTGTCATTTGGTTTTTTCCGCTCTTGCTTATCAAGAACATTATGAATATATGAGTCTAATTGTGACCCGTCTAGCTTATTAGCCTTCATTTCCTCATAAGCCAAAAAAGTATCTCTATCGATGAAATCAAGAACCGTACCAAGGGACCCGTTGACTAAAGACTGGTCAATGTTCTTAATCATCATCACTTGTGCTCCCTTTTTCAACTCAAGATACTGTGGTGCCATGAAATTTGAGAGCAATCTGGCACGATGTTCGGGATCTGTAATTGTTCCTCCATCCAAGGCCGTATAATATCTAATTGGAGATTTCAGAGCTTTTAATCTGTACGAATTGGCTCTTTCAACTTCATCCCTAGTTGAAAACAACTCTGTAGGTTCACATCCTTCAGTTGGCAAATTACGAGATAATGCTCTGAAATTCTGCAATGATTTTTCTGACACAACACCTTTTCTCATATCATTAAGCATATCGATGAACTCCATATCACCTTTCTGACGGAAAACCTGTTTCAACGTTAAAGTTTTCTTCATAGTTTTGTGCCAAGCTACAGATTCAAAGCAAAAATTAGTTTGATTGAATTCAGTAGAGACCGGTGGTAATTGGAAGAAATCACCACAGCAAATGACTTGGATACCGCCAAATGGTGAATCGTTTCCTCTAATTGAGCGAGCAATAAACTCCAACTTATCAAAAAGCTCAGCACTAATCATGGAAACCTCATCAATGATAAGGACTTTAGCACCTCTCCAGCGTTCTCTTGATTTTTTGCTTCTGCTTACCTTTTTAATCAAATTGTCCACAGAACCCTGTCCAAGACCAATACCTGCAAATGAGTGAAGGGTAATACCACCAACGTTTACTGCAGCCAAACCTGTTGATGCAGTAACAGCGACAGAACCCCAACCGTGTATTGCCTTCAAGTCCTTGATAAGTTCCCTTAAGAGAACAGATTTACCAGTACCAGCAGAACCGGTGTAAAAAAGTGATTCTCCCTGGATTACGAGGTTCTTGATATATATCTGTTCCTCTGATAATGTATATGCTTGAACTCTCTTTGGTGCGGTAGCATTTGTTGCCATACCTCTAGTCTGACCCAGGTCACCCATAGGTAATCTCTGTGTTAATAAAGCCAGTTGTGGTTGTAAGCTCAAGTCCACTTTCTGACGTTTAAGTAATCTGCTTATCGGAGCAGCAGATCTCGGTGGAACAGGAGAATTACTTCTCCTTGACTGTCTCAATAAAGTTCCTGGATATGTTTTAGCAGTTCTCTTCATCTGGAATTCATTATCGTTATTATCATTATTGACCTTTGTCTCCTCTCTTACAATCACCTCATTTGTATTGTACTTATACTTTGACAGATCTGGATATAATGAGGCTTGTGTAGATGATTCCAATGGTGTATCCTCTGAATCAATCAAAAATGGATTTGCAAGTTGAGCAAACACAGTTGAAGGTTGTGGTCGTACACTTCTAAGTGGAGATGAGCGTCTTCTGGGTTGAGGTATCTGTGGGTACAACGTTTCTATGCGATGATAAGTAGGGGAAGAGGTCTCTGGATCAGATATCTCTATGACGCTATTGTCTTTAGAGCTCTGAGAATCTGAATCCTCTGCAAAGATCGCTTCAAGGTCTATTAGTTTCTTGTTTGAGATCTTCGAAGGTAACTTTTGTGATGAGCCCGATAACTTCCTTTTAACTCCATGTTCTGACAAATGACGTAAGCTTATCTGTGACAATTCTCCATCTGTGAAATCACTATCAAAATCGTGTTCGAATTGCCTGTTGTGTGGTTTCACAGGTGATCGTTTCACGGGTGACCCAGTCTTTGGTGAAACCCGAGGTTCAGGAGACACGCTTTCCAATTCTGGCGACGAAGGAACCAAAACTGGGTTTCTAAGAGAAGAACCTTCACTGCCAAATGATTGATCTAACGCCAGAAAGTCCTCAGGGTCAATGGAAATCGGTCTTTTCGCTGTCATCGCTGCTCTCGTGAAGTGTGTAAGCACACGATGATGCAAAAGAGGAGCGAGCCGCGTGTAAATTCCCAGCGGTTCCCCTTTCATAAATGCAAGTCCTTTGAAAAATGAGAATTCCCTTCTCAAAAGACTAAGCGCTGTGTGTTGTTTCCCTTTGTTTTCTAATTGAAATGAAGTGTTGATGTTTCTGTAAGTGGCAAAAGAGGGCCCCCCCCCAATTTGACGCGTTCTCACTGAAAATTCGTGTCGCGCGTTTCTCTCTCTCTCTCTCTCTCTCTCTGATGATGAAGACGCAAAGATTGGAAAGCGGAATGACGTTGGTTTGGAAGAATATCACAGTTCCAAGGTCTGAGCTGGAGCTTCATAAAGTTCTTAGGTGTGGACAGGCCTTTAGGTGAGTCAATATAGCAATGTGTGATATCAATAGTACTAACACCGATGGGAAAATTAGATGGAAGAACATTGATAACGTTTGGTCTTCTTCTTTGGGGAAGCACGTTCTGTTTTTGAAACAAGAGAATGATTCATTAGAATATGCATGTTTACCTCATTCTGATGATATAGTGGAAACGGTGAAAGATTATTTCAATTTGCATATCAATCTAACAGATCTCTTCAATCAATGGTCAAATTCAGATTCTGTGTTTGAAAAGACATCAATTGGATTTGAAGGAGTTCGTATGCTTAGACAAGATCCTTGGGAAAACTTGGTGTCCTTTATATGTTCATCTAATAATAATATCAAAAGAATATCACAAATGTGTGATAATCTCTGTTTGCATTTCGGTGATCATATCGCTACTTATAATGGGATTGATTACTACACTTTCCCAACACCGGAAGTTCTTGCTAAACCAAATGTGGAACAACGTTTAAGAGATCTCAGTTTCGGTTATAGAGCAAAGTACATCCATAAAACTGCACAACTTGTCTTGGGATCCCCTTCAAATCACCTTTCTAATCTCCGTAACTTACCTTATGAGCAGGCTCATAAGGAACTTTTGAAATTCACAGGTGTTGGGCCAAAAGTCGCTGATTGCGTATGCTTGATGTCATTAGATAAACATGATGCTATCCCTGTCGATACTCACGTCTATCAGATCGCAAAGAGAGATTATAAACTCAAGTCTAAAGGTGAAGCTGTCAATCCAAAGACATATGAACTCGTAAGAAAATTGTTCGTTGATCTATGGGGTCCTTATGCAGGATGGGCACAGAGTGTTGTATTTGCAGCTGATTTGAAAGATATGAACAATGGTGTTAATAAAATTCAAGGAAGTCCAGTGAAGACCGAAAAGAAACGATCCATAAATAAAGCCATTGAAATCATGGAGGAGATCAAAGTTGAGATCAAGGAGGAAGAAATAGAATACTCAATCACTGGCCGTCCAAAAAGACGCAAGACTATCAAGGTTGAGTCTTAACAAAAAAGACTACACAAATATTCAGATTTTATACATGATCGTTCATGACATCACTATTTACAGCATGTAAGCCCCATTTTTTTATATATGTTCAGTTCTCATTGACAGCCAATTGGTTCAAGAATCCTTGGATGGCTTCAATCTCATCGTATTTGCTGATTGTGGTACCTTGAGCTCTCAACTCAAAGACGGCATCAACACTCATAGCAACACTTGCCTCGGTGTTCTCAGCCTCAAACATAACAAGGGCTTCACCAGCATCGGTGATTGGAAGCAACTCCTCGAATTTAGCGTGGTTCTTAGCATAACGCTCAGCCTTTAAGTTGGCTAGGTACTTGATACCTTTCAAAAAGTGTTTGTCAACTATGTTCTCATCAATCTCCTCCTTAATACCAAAGATGGCATATTGTAATCTCGTCACAGCTCTCTGAATTTCAGACTCCTCGTCCTTAGTAGCCTCCAAAAAGTACTGCTTGAACTCTTCCAGCAGTTTTTCCTCCTCTTGTGGGAACACATCTCTGGCATTCTCCTCTGCACGTGAACGTTCACTCAAAACGTGTCTAATTCTCCACATTGTCTCTCTTACACTGTCACTCTTTGCCATGAACTGTTGGTCTGGTTGCTCCACCTCAGCTTGTAAGACATGGATCTCTCTTGCAAGGGCATTACGCTCTTTCAAACAGCTATACCAAAGACTGTGCAAGTCATCAAAGCTCTTACGTCTGAGTTCTGGAATCGTCCATGGGCGACCAGCATTGTCCAAGTCTTCGTAAGTTCTAAGGTACTTTTTATCATGGAAGAATTGCCAGAGTGGATGGTCATCACTGACATCAAAGTTCTTCACTGTTGGTGCGATTGGTGGTCTGATTTTCAAAGGCGTACGCTTGACCCTGGACAGGATCTGTGACGTTGTATGAAGTGCCCTCTTTTGTGTACTAGAGAACATGACTATTGTGTGTGTTTTACCCTTTCTCCAAACCTCGACAAAAGTATCAATCGCTTTTCCTTTGTCGTCGGCTTCACTGTTCGATCAACATTTTTTTTCAGTATGAAAAAATATCACAGTGCCGCATAACCATTTCTATTACGTAATACTTTACTGGTTAGTGCCACATAGTGATATAACGCATAGAATATGTTGTGAACTACTCATATAAATAGTTAGTATTTAACTAGAAAAGAACATTAATATTGTATGTTAGTGTAAATACCATTCCAGATCAAATTTGTACAAAAAACAAAAAACAAAAATCATTAAGAAGAGGTATGGAAGTCCTCTTTGGTGATGTCTGATCTCTCACACATCTGCTTGAAGATACCATCACTGTTATACAAGCCAATTGGGGTATCAAATTCTTCAATCTCACCTTGTTCCAATACCAAAATTCTATCGTAGTTCAGGATTGTCTTCAATCTATGAGCAATACATAGAATGGTACACTCTCCAAACTCATTTGTAATCGTTGCTTGAATCTTGGAATCAGTTTCGTAATCAACACTGGAGGTGGCTTCATCAAGAATAAGAATACGGGAGTTTCTCACAAGTGCACGGGCAAGTGCCAATAACTGACGTTCACCAAGCGAGAAGTTCGAGCCTTCATCTTCAACAGTCTGCTCCAAGTGGAACTTATGGAAGTTTGGATCGTCTTTGTTCTGAGCCTTGATAGTAGAGAGAACAGAGGATTCAATCAAACCAGATCTTCTAAGAGCATCCCACAAGTGTTCGTCATCACTTTCACCAAAAGGATCCAAATTCTTTCTGATGGAGCCTTGGAAAAGCACAGGGTCCTGTGGGATAATGGACAGTTTGGATCTCAGCTCAAAGAGACCAAGTTTGGAAATATCAATACCATCAATAAGAATACGACCTTCTGCTAGCTCACTGAGTCTGTACAGTGCTGTCATAATAGATGACTTACCAGCACCTGTTCTACCACAGATACCGATTTTTTCACCACCATTGACTTTCATAGTCAAGTTTTTCAATACCAATGGCAAACCATCTCTATATCTCAGAGATACATTCTCAAATTCAACGGAACCTTCCTCTGGCCAAGATGGTGCAGGGACAGTCTCGTTAATGCGGTAAGGTTTCTCTTGGACCAAAGTATTAGCATATTGGAACAATCTCTCCACAGAGTTCATCTCATTCTCAACAGTTGTGTAGGCTCTCATAATTAAGGACATCAAACCTCCAATTTGTAACACATATGTGACAACCAAACCAGCAGATGCCGCAGATATGTTAAACTGTCTTGTAACAGTTAATAAAGAAACAACAGCTAATAAACAAACAGCAACCATGTCCATGTGAATAGAGATCCATCTTTGATTAGCGATCACAATGAAGTAAGCCTCGTTCATATGGTCAACGTACACTTGATTCTTCTCCAAGAATCTGGATGTGGCACGGTAAGCCTTGAGAGTAGTTAATCCATTTAACATCTCGTTGAAGTTGTTGTAGACGAAGGAACGTTGTGTAGCTTCCAGACGTTTGATCTCACGAGAAGAGGCTTGGTAGAAATCAGCAATGAGAACACAGATAATGAGCAGCGGTGGAAGGACAAGGGCAAACCACGGTAAATAAATGATACATAAGATGATAACACCAACAACAAAACCGGCTGGATGCAAAAACATTCTCAATTGTTCACCAATCTCATTATCGAGCACATCGGTATCCTTAGTGAATCTGTTCAGGACTCTACCCATTGGGGTAACATCCATGAAACTCATTGGAGAATGTAGAATACGCTTCATGGCCTTTAAATTGAGACCTTTAGCAGATGTAGTGGATATGTACCCCAATAAGACAAGAAAAGAGGCAATGAGCATAATGTTGATAAGAACAATCATAACATAGATACCAATGTAGAATCCTTGAGAGCGGTAAGACCATTTGTCAGTGATCCAGAAGGTTAACCAGACGTTAATGAAGATCGTCGTGAAGACATCAAAAGTCAGGAAGATAAAGGCTATCGGGGCAGCAAGCTTACCAAAGATACCACCACCTTCTTTTAAGTAGTTCTTGTAGACGGCCCAAGAAATACCATTTTTAGCTTTCTCCTCTTCCCCGACAAGAACACCAGCGACCGCATCGTTATTGTTATCATTATGTGAGGCGGCAATGGATTGAGACTTCTGTAATTGAAGAATCTCCTGTTCCTCCCCATCCTCCTCATCCTCTTTTTCATCTTCCTCTGACTTCTTGGAGAACTCCATCAATTTGACAAATCCTTCACTGGAAGCAAGTAATTCATTGACAGTACCAATATGAATAGTACCATCACCATTCAAGAAGATGATTCTGTCAGCCTTATCAATAAGGGAGAGTTGATGTGTTGCCAAAACCCTTGTCTTTTCAGCCATGAGGTCACAGAGACAGTCATCAACAATGTGTTTTCCAACTCTGGCATCAACGGCACTGAGCACGTCATCAAAGAGAACAATCTCCTTATCAGCATATACTGCTCTAGCCAAGTTGATTCTGGCTTTTTGACCACCAGATAAAGTAATACCACGTTCACCGATTTCAGTGAGGTCACCACCAGCAAACAATTTGAGGTCGTCTCTCAATGCACATGCATCCAAGACACGTTCATAACGTTCTTCGTCATATTCAAGACCGAATGTGATGTTCTCTCTGACAGTAGCATTTTGAACCCATGGAGCACCACATAAGAGCAATGATCCATTAGTGGAAAGAGAACCAGTAGTTCTCTTCATGAAACCAGCTAAAGCAATGAGGAGAGAAGATTTACCAGAACCAATAGCACCAGTGACAATGACAAATTCATTTTTCTTGATTTGTAAGTTAATGTCATGGAACCCTTCGAAAACAGATTTTGTGTATTGATCGTTACCTTCTTCATCTTCAGTGGATAATCCTTTCTTCAAATCACCTTCGGAGATTATAGATGAGCCTTCTTTGATCGATTTTGTAGATGAAGAAGAAGCAACAGTGGTATCAGGTTCATCAGAATCAACATCTTCGAATTTCTCCCAGATAAAAGTAGCATCATTCACTGAAATTGCAACATCAGATGGAATTTTTTCGGTAACTTCTGTGGATTCATTATGTTCACCATATTCTTCTGGATCTTTTAAGTCGACACCTGATTCGAGGAATTCTTTGACTCTACCGAGACCAATCATAGCATCTGCACCCGAGGCCAATGCCATTGGCAACATCATTGTTTGTTGTGCCAATGTACCGAAAAGGGAGACAGATGGGAAGATATTTGCTGGGTTTTTATCTGAACTGATACCATACAAAACCAAGAATGCAACCATAGAAGTAAATGAAGGTAAAGAAATAGCAAAAGCTAATAAACCATTTCTAATTGATTGCATTTTCAAAATGATATTAACTTCTTTATTTCTTTGTTCAATAACAGATTTTTCATAAGCATCTTCCCATGAATAATATTTAATCATTTTCATACTTTGTAAGATTTCACGCATTAAAGAGATACGTTTATCAGTGTATTGATTAGCACCACGTCTCATTTGCATTAACCATTTAGTACTTCCACCAATTATAGCAATAGAGATGATAAATACAGCAACACCAGCTAATGAAGCAACACCAATATTAACTATTAATAAAGCAATTGCAATTGCAACTGGGATTGGGAAAGTAACACCAAATGGTTGGAAACCAATAGCCAAATCTATTCTTGCTAAATCTGTTGACATTATAGAAGTTATACGACCTGAAGTGAATTTATGACGAGTTTCTGCATCTGCTTTAAATGATTTTCTTAAAAGAGCAGTTGTTAATATACCTTTACAATGAGCACCAGTTGTTAATGAATGTAATAAACATTGGTTAATCATAAAACCTGTAAATGCAAGTAAAAAAGTACAACCTAATGCATAACCAATACCTGCATTAACATGAAGATTTGGATTCAATGTCTTTTTTTCCACAAATGCAATAAGTTTTTTAGAAATAAGTGGATTACACACTGAACAAATATCAGATAATAACTTAAATAAGATGGATAATAAATATTTCCATTTAAAAGTTAAAAATAAAGCCTTTGGTATTGCATATTTTGGATAAGGTCTCTTTATTAAATCATCATCTGTTAAAGAAGGATCTTTTAAAAGGGCCATTTCTCTATCTTTTTCAATGATATTATTAAGAATTTTTTCAAATTTTTCATATGTATAATCAATTTTCATCTCTGGAGTTAATTTATACATATCACTTGGTGTTAATGTACGTTTATAACCAACTTTCATGATTGGATTAAGCCACCAATAAAAGACATTTGATAATGGATTTGCCTTTGGAAACCATTTACGTTCTTCATCTGTAGGTACTGGGGGTACTTTCTTTGATAAGAACGGGGTCATAAGACGATGCTCGAGAAGGAGTTTACTTGAATCCTCGGGATCCGTCTTGGGATTGACGAGATCTTCCATTATTGGGGGGAATTCTTTAGTTTATTGAAATTGGCCTCGATTAAGGGGGGATGACGATTAAGGAGGGGTGGCAAAGACAGTGAAGTGGGAAATGTAAGTTTATATATGCAGTTTTATACTGTGCATCTGCACTTTTTTTTTTTTTTTTTTTTAATAAGCAGTGCTCGGGGCAAAGATTAAATGCAGCTTATAAGATTGCGGTTATTTTAAGAATCTTTATTTCTTTTGATAATTAATCGATTTTTAAATGATCAATTTTTAATTAATCGATTTTTAATTAATCAATTTTTATATAAATGAATTGAATTTATAAATGTGAAATACAAAATTGAATGAAAAGTTCCAAAAACGGATAAAAGTCAGCTCCGGACATAGTCGGGGATACCGGGGGGCAATTTAGCCAGTTCTCGAATATAATTTATTCATAATTTATATTGTACATTGTATATTATATTATATATTGTATTGTATATTGTATATTATATTGTATATTATATTATATATTGTGTATATATTGTATATTGTATATTGAATTGTATATTGCATATAAGATTGTATTGTATTGTATTGAATTGTAGATCTGTTGGGGATTTAACCGCACTGTATAGCCGATTAGGGGGCTTTGAACTGATTTACCCGGCACTCCATCTTTACCCAATTCAGTTATCAATTCAGTTATCAGTTATTATTTATTAGTTATTAGTATTAGCTATCAGTTATTGGTTATTGGTTATTAGTTATCAGTTATTGTTTATTAGTTATCAGTTATTAGTTAGTATCAGTTAGTGACAATATAATGCTTGAGTATTATGTCTAGATCGGGCTTAGCGTCGGTGTTATACCACAGCCTCCTTTATTAAATAGAGATCCTTTATCTTTAAATAGAGATCAGACCATAAAGACAGAAATAGAAACTGCAAGAATTGCAATGTTTACAGTTCTCCCTAGCCCATACACCATACACTTGCCATATAAGTTAACAACTTCTGTACTTCTGTAAACTTTTATATACAAGTTATATACAAGTTATATACAACTTCTGTATACAACTTCTGTATACAAGTTATACAAGTTACAAGTTACAAGTTATATACAAGGCAACTGCTATACAACTATGTTAGTTATATAAATCACTACGAAGAAAAGGGAGGGTAACACCCTTGACTACTGCGCGAATCCGTTTTAGGCGTTGTGAAACTGTCCACGTAAACACTTTAACGCAAGTGCAGTTTGGATCAACAAAAAACCCTGTCAACTTAAACAATCAAAGCAGATTGACGAAATTGGAAGAAATCATTTTAAAACTTTAAAGTATCCTGGAGATATTTTTTTTGTGCATTGACCAAAAGAGAGAAGAAAAAAAACAAAACAAAACAAAAAACAAAATATATAAAAGCAGACATATCTTTTACCCTCAGATCATAAGCAATGTCTTTCAGAGGTGCAAAATTCAATCAGATTCCAACAAGTAATCAATTCCAACCTCAAACCCAGTTCTCGCAATCGAACTCGTCTAGTGGCGCAGAGATCAAGGCCAAATTTGAAGAGTTTTCGAAAAAAGCTGAAGCCCTTCTCGACACCCCTGCCGTTCAATCTATCAAACCATATGTTCCACAAATTGGTCGTTTCTTGATCGTGGCCACTTTTTATGAAGACTCATGGAGAATCATCTCCCAATGGGGGGATCAAGTGTATTACTTGTGGAACTATAGACATATCCCATATTGGCTTGTTGTTGTAATGTTATTCCTTTGTGTTGTTACCATGCTCATTGGATCGACTCTTTTCGTTATGAAAAAACATCAGATATTTGCATCTGGTGCCCTTATTGGTGTTATCCTTACACAAGGTATCATGTATGGTTTGTTTGTTGGTAGTGAATTCATGCTTAGAAATTTGTCTTTAATTGGTGGATTACTCATTGCATTTAGTGATAATTTGGTTAAAGCTAAGACAAGATATGCTGGATTACCAGAAATCCATTCCAATAACACTTATAAGAATTATGTTTTATTGGCTGGTCGTATCTTACTTATGTTTATGTTTTTAACATTTGCAGCAACAAAAAGTTGGTTTACAAGTATTTTAACTTTTATCGGTATGCTTTCTATCCTCTTGGGTTTCAAAGCTAAATTCGCTTCAATGGTACTCATCTCTCTATTGATCTTTTATAACTTCACTCAAAACTCTTATTGGATGGCTACAACAGATGCTAAAAGAGATTACTTGAAATATGAATTCTTCCAGACCCTCTCCATCATTGGTGGTTTGTTGCTCGTTGTTAACACAGGTGCAGGTGAACTATCCATTGATGAGAAGAAGAAAGTCTATTAAAAACCCCAAATCAAAACATATATAACATCGCATTAAGTCAAAATATAAAAAAATCTCAATAGTGGAAAATTTAACTGTGTAGTCCCCCCCACCACATACAACAACCGCGATTGTATTACTCCCCCCCCCACCCCCCGTGCTTAACCCCAAACGTAACTAATCCGTCCCATTACTATAACTTCTTCTTACTTACACTGTGTGAATGGATATTACAACATTGGGAACGAGTGTTTCAGAGGGGTCCACGTTGGCTGATGCCACCTCTTTGCCTGGACCATCTGCACTCATACGACAGTTATTCTATATTCTTTCATGGTTATCTATGAAAATATTGGAATTATCTCTCATCACAGTGCCGTCATGTATTTTCAATTTGTTATCCACAAGCTTCAGTATTACTTTGAGCTTTACTTCTCTCTTGTTGATCCTGGGATCAGTGTTCTTTGCCAGTTTGCTCTTTGTAAGATACAGGACATTAACAGGTTATACCAAAGTAGTTGAAGAGAGAAGAGAACCTCCAAAAGTGGATGCATTCCTTGGTGCAAGGGAACGTGGAGAAAAGAGACATTTTGGTTCATATCTTGATGAATTCTTAATTGCAATCAAAGTTTTCGGATATTTGGAGAAACCAGTGTTTAATGAACTTACAAAATCAATGAGAACACAAAAATTGGATGCAGGTGAAGTTATTAATTTGGATGAAAACCCAGGATTTGCAATTGTATGTGAAGGAAACGTTCAGATATTTACAAAAGTCGATGCTAATAAGGCACCAATCAGAGAAGATGATGAATTTGCCGGTGAAGTATTCGTTTTAAATGATCAAAGATATCAACTTCTTAATGAGGTTAAGACCGGTAATCCTCTTTCATCATTGGTTAACATCCTCACACTATTCACAGATGAAGATCCATCACTGAGTAGTGTCAATTCACCTGCCTTCCATCAATCTCAATTTTCCAATGGATTTGGTTTCATTACATCTACTCCAATCACTGAACATGATAAGATAGATCCATTAAGTCTCGATGGTTCATCAGATCATGCATCTCCTCAAAAATTTGCATCACCAGAGATCATTGCTCGTGCAATGGATGACTCCACAATTGCTATCATTCCAGCAGATGCTTTTAAAAGACTCAAATACAAACATCCTAGATCTTCATCACACATAGTGCAAATGATTCTTACAAGATTGTATAGAGTAACATTCCAAACTGCACATTACTACTTGGGACTTACACATGAACTATTTGATACGGAAATTAAGTTGAATAGTGCTGCAAAGTTGGATATCCCTTCTTATTTGCAAGAAGGTGTTCTTCGGAAGTTCAATCAACAATCAACAGATACATCATTCTCAGAGAGAGGTAGAAGTAAGATCATTAACAGTGCAAGAACTTCAAGTGCACATGGATCACCAAGAGAAACATCAACAAGCTCACTTCTTAGTCCTTCTTCAAGAAAGGAGAAAAAGATAATGCCTAGACTGTACAGAACGGAATCACGTCATGTCACATTAGGATCAAGAGACTCCTTCAACCCAGGTGACTTACTGTCTAGTGTTCCATTGTCCAGACAAGATCAGAGTAATCTTCATGATGAGGTTATTATTAACAGAACGTTTATTGCTGATGAAGAAACAGAGGAGGTTTCGTTGAGGATCGCCCTAGTAGAAGGTATGTTCAGATCAATGGGAATCAACAGAGAATCTCTTATTCCACGGTCTAATAGATCTATGAGTTCAATAATCAACAGTCCAGTACCACCATCTTTTGGAAACTTCTCATCATTCCAAACAAAGGAACAAGAATCCATGCCTCCATATTCTCCAAAAGTTAGAACAATGTCAACAGCTTCATCCAGATTCTCTAATGAGTTCAGTGGAGATGAGATTGATTTCGATTCTGCCAAAATGGACTTTGCATCTGTTATCGAGCTACAAAAAGTAGATAAAGGAACCGTCGTTATTGAACAGAATTCATCCAGTAACGGACTGTACTATGTCTTCAGTGGTGAGATGGAGGTGCTATACAACGATTCAGAGACTGGGAAAGAGCATATTATCCATTCCGTACACTCGGGTGGTTTGGCTGGTTACCTTGGTGCACTCGTAAGATATAAGTCATTTGTGACTGTGAGAGCTAAACAGGATTCCATTGTTGCATTCTTATCCAATAAAAATCTTGAAAAATTGTGTGAGAAGTACTTCATGATCTATTTAACAATTGCTAAGTCATTAATTAACTCATTGAGCAGTAAAATTTTGAAATTAGACTCTGCCTTGGAGTGGATTCAATTGGATGCCGGTGAAACCCTTTTCAAACAAGATACAGTCGCCAATGGTATTTACATCATACTGTCTGGTCGACTGAGATCACTAGTGGAGAATCCGGAGACTAAGGATGTTAAAATCAAAGATGAATATGGTCAAGGTGAAAGTTTTGGTGAGTTAGAGGTGTTGACTGCCGCTAGACGTTCCAGTACATTTGTTGCTGTTAGAGATTCTGAAGCAGCAAGAATTCCAAGAACATTATTTGAGACGCTTTCCTTGGAGAATCCATCTATTATGATCAAAGTTTCAAGAATTGTCGCTAGAACTTTGACTCAAGGACAAGGAAAGAATCATTATGATGCATTCAAGGTGCCAACGACCTCTGCAGCAAAGACTTCTCCAACTACAAAAAACTATAGAACCATCACCATTTTACCAACAACATCTGGACTCCCCGTTAGTGAGTTTGCCAATCGTTTGATTCAAGCTTTCAAAAACGTCAATGTATCTGTTGTTGGTTTGGATCAAGCTTCAACTTTGACACATTTGGGTAGACATGCATTTGACAAACTCTCAAGATTACGTCAATCTGGATTTTTCTCTGATTTGGAAGAAAGATATGAAATCGTTGTTTATATCGCTGATACAGCTGTAAATTCCACTTGGACAAGCACTTGTATTCAGCAGGCTGATTGTATTTTGTTGCTTGCAGATGCACTTGCTGATCCTGCTGTAGGGGATTTTGAGAGATTATTACTCAAGACGAGAACTACGGCTAGAACTGAGTTGATTTTGTTACATCCAGAGAAGTACGTTGAACCTGGATTGACTTCCAAGTGGCTTAAGAATAGAATATGGGTTCACTCTCATCACCATATCCAATTAAACTTCAAAAGTACAGATGATACTGCTACCCAGCATCAAATTTTCCCAAATACCCCAAGGGCAATTGCTCGAAACATTAGATCTAAAGTGGAAATACTTACAGCTAAGTATATCAAGATCAACTCTAAACCACACTATACATCGCCCTTAGCGCATAAGAACGATTTCTTAAGACTTGCAAGAATCTTGTCGGGGCAAGCCGTTGGTCTTGTTCTTGGAGGAGGAGGTGCTCGTGGATTTAGTCATCTGGGTGTTTTGAGGGCACTACAGGAGAATGGTATCCCCATTGACATTGTTGGTGGTACTTCTATTGGTTCATTTATTGGTGGGTTATATGCTCGTGACTATGATCTGGTTCCTATCTATGGACGTGCTAAGAAGTTTGCAGGTCGTGTTGGTTCTGTGTGGAGAACACTTAGTGATTTGACAATTCCGATCACTGCATACACCACTGGTCATGAATTCAACAGAGGTATTTGGAAAGTATTTGGTGATACCAGAATTGAAGATTTCTGGATTCAATACTTTTGTAATTCTACCAACATTACCAACTCTTGTATGGAAGTTCATTCTAGTGGTGTTGCATGGAGATATATCAGGGCATCTATGTCACTCGCTGGGCTTTTACCTCCAATTACCGATAATGGATCTATGTTACTCGATGGTGGATATGTTGACAATTTACCCGTTGATGAGATGAAGAATAGAGGTGCATCGATTATCTTTGCTGTTGATGTTGGATCTGTTGATGACCGTACTCCAATGACATTTGGTGATTCATTAAGTGGAAGTTGGGCATTTATGAACAAATGGAATCCATTTTCTAATCATCCTAATGTTCCAGCAATGTCGGAGATTCAAATGAGATTATGTTACGTTTCTTCTGTTAATGCACTTGAGAGGGCAAAGAATACACCTGGTGTGATTTATTTACGTCCTCCAATTGAGAATTATGCCACTTTAGATTTTGCAAAGTTTGAAGAGATTTATAACGTTGGTAGTGTCTATGGTCATATGATTTTAAAAGAATTGAACGAAGCCGGTAAACTTCCAAACATTGCAGCAGCTGGTATGTTCCAACAGAAGAAAAGTCGGTCGGTTCAAAGAAGAAATAGTATTTGAAAAAGAAACATATTAATTTTACACAGTACAAAAAAGAATAAAACAGTAGATAACATAATGGCATTAGCATAAAAATTCATACATGTCTATAGTACACGACGAAGTGAAACCCTTTTTTTTTTTTTACTTTATTTTCTTTGGTTGAATGGCAGTGGGAGTAGATCGAGGGGAGAGAGGGGGGTGGAATTGAAAAGGATGAGTAGTTAAATGATGTAAATTTATTCAGCAGATGCAGAACTCACGAGGATGACAGAGTCACCTCTAACAAAGAGAATCTCAGATGTTTTCGTTGAGGACTTAAGTTCCTCGGCCTCGATATCAAAGATCGTTTCTGTGGCATCACTCAGGACAATATTACAGTGTGAATCGTAAGCCTTGATACTTTGTTAGTACATTAAAGATCCACTATATCTATCGTTCAACTCACTTGAAGCTTTCCAGTAATCTCTCTGGCTCCACGGAGCTTAATGTACACCTGCTCGTCCAGAAGAAGTCTGATGAGGTCGAGTGGTTCGTTAGATGCAGATTCTGACATTGATGGGTGTATAAAAGCAATGATAAAATCAGCTCTTTCTTTGTGTGTAATCCCACTCTTCAGCTCTTTAAACGTTGGGAACCACAAAATTCAAAGTACCGCGAATTCTTCCCATCTTCTTGCTTACGTCAGCACTCTGCTTACGTCAGCAGCTGGGGGGGGGCAACAAACCTCCTCGAGTGGAAATTTGTCACACAAAAGAAAAAAGAGGAAACTCCAACCAACAACGTCTTTTGTTTATATAACATTTGTTTATATAAGATTTGGTGTATTTTTGGTTATGTTGTCTTTACTTAGGACGAGTGCTAGACAAAGATTAGCAACTTCAATCTCATCTCGACAATGGATTCGTACTTTGTTTATACAAACTGAAGAGACTCCAAATGATCATGCTTTGAAGTTCCTACCTTCACAATCTATATTACCCGATGGTGAAACGATTGAATATCTCAGTGGACGTGAGGCCCATGGGTCTCCATTGGCTCGCAAGTTGTTTGCTGTTGATGGTATCAAAACGGTGATGTTTGGTCCTAACTTTATCACTGTGGAGAAAGCCCCACAGATGAATTGGATGTTAATTAAGCCAGAGGTCTTTTCCATCTTAACTGAAAGTTTCACCTCTGGTGAGCCTTTATTTGATGAAAGTGAGTTACCAAGGGATACCATGATTGATGATGATGATGATGATGTTGTGGCCATGATCAAAGAATTGATCTTCACAAGAATCAGACCAGCAATCCAAGAAGATGGTGGTGATTTGGAATTTGTTAAATTCGATGAAGATGATGGTACAGTATGGTTGAGACTCCGGGGTGCATGTCGTTCATGTGATTCTTCAAGTGTCACTTTGAAAAATGGTATCGAATCAATGTTGAAACATTACATTGAAGAGGTTGAAGAAGTGAAACAAATTGAAGATGATGAAGTTGAAGATCCACTCCCAGAGATGAAAAGATTGAGAGAGCAAGATATGACTTCTCGACAAGCACCACCTCCACCAAACATTTAGATTGTTTGGATCGATATCATGAAACACGTATCCTATTTATTAATGACCTCTTACATATACCGTCACATTCAAAAAAAAAAAAGATCTATATATATATATATATATATAAACTCTACATGTCTTTTTAAGATTAATAATTTCATAACTTCATTCGGTAAACATGGAGAGAGAGAGAGAAATAATTTAAGCAACAGCAACCTGTTCCAATTCTTTCTCCTTCTCTTGTTGATCATCGGCCTTCTTATTGACACCGTTATCTTCAACAGGTTTTTCATTTTCAACAGCCTTTGTCATTGGTCTTAGCCCTTGTTTTTGTAAAGTGTTCTTCTGTCTCTGTTTACGTCTAGCATTTGCCACTTTCTCATCTCTATCTAATTCACCAGTGACTTTTTGTAAATAGTCAGGAACAGGATTACCATTCTTCAAATATGACATTTTCCAATTACGTGCCTTATCCTTAAGTTGAACTTGTGTACGACCTTTCAAAGTTTCAGTCTTTTTACCACCAGGACCATAAAATTCTAAGATCTTAGCCCAATGTGGACCATGAGTCTTCAATGCCTCGGCAAGGGCAGATTCTTCATCTGCAGTCCATGGTCTTCTCATGATATTACGCAGACGAGGAGGTGCAACAGATGAGATGGTGGAACCTGTCGGTGTTGATGAGCCAGAGCCATTTGTAGATGATACTCGTACTGTTGTTCCCGTAACAGCAGCAACACGAGCTGCATCATCACCCAACAATCTTTCTTCACGTTCTTTTGATTCCCTTTTTTTCTGTTCCAATCTAGCCATTAGTTCTTCTTTACTTAATGAACTGAGTGGTGTAACAGTATCACCAACAATGGCAACTTCGCTAAATTTGGCTAAGAAGTTATTTCTACCCTTGCGACCCCAGAGTAATGATCCAATATTTTTGGAAACATAAGAGAATAATTCTTTAAGGAAGATCAACCAATCATAGTTCTCACTCAGATCCTGATCATCTGAAGTGTTCAATAAGGTTTCACGACGGGATTTGCAACGCATGATGAAATCTTGTTCAGCTGGTGTTAATTGTGTTGCATGACGACGTTCTAATAATGTTTGTTCTATGGATTCTGGGAAAATATCTTCCAATATCTCTTCTTTACTTCTATCACCTGATTCCAATGCAGAAATGTATGCTTGAGTTTTCAATTCCAAAAACAATCCAGCATGAGCTTTCAATAATTTACCAGCAGTAGTATTACTTTGTGTACCTGGTTTAGTAGTTTTAAACCAACTACTAAGTGTTGATGGACAAAATACATCTAAAAAGGATTCATCCAAATAGAAGAAACCTACATCAATTGAACCAAGTGTAGCTAATAAGAAAGTAGCTAAATTGGCTTTTCTTAATGCTGCATCCACACTATCTTCAACGTCTTTTAAATTTTCCATACCTTCAACTGCTACCATAGATGTATCTTCCACTATATGTTTCAAATCTAAGAAAGGGTCTTCATCAGAGTAAATTCTTCTAACTTGTTCAAATAATTCAACTAATTCTTTATAAACAAGTCCCTCTGCTGTTGGTTCTTCATTTGTAATGATTGCAAGGGTTTCTTCATATGGACCAACACCAATGAGTCTTAAGATTTGTGTAGCAACGTTATCCAATAATGGGATAGAATTTATTGAAAATTGTACTCTTATTGGTAAAGAATCATGGGCTGTTAATGTTAAAGGTAAAGATACCAAATTGGCTTTCATTAATAACAGTGGTGATAAAGTCATCTTCTCTGGTAAATCTATCGTGGATAAAAGAGTTGAATCCTTTGGGATCCTAATTCCCTTATGAAGAGTTAAGTCATTGTCTGTGTTTTCAATAGTCTCTTGGTTGTGAGGATCATCAAGTTTAGCGCGCTTGGTATCATCTTGAGGTTGAGACTCTAAAGGACGCTTTCCCTGATCACCAATATCAGTTTCAGTGCTCATCTTTTCCCACTTGAAGAAGAGAAAAGGTAAAATTAATTTTGAATTTATAATAATTTTAGGCCTTTGTTTACCTTTTTCTTTTTCGCCCTTAAAATTTTATGGTTGTGAGCCCCCACCCCTCAATTTTTGTTTTTTTGGTGTTTCATTATCTCTCCCAACCTGGCCATGGATTGATGGATTGCGATGGTTCGAGATTCAGTGGGGGCTTTTTTGAATGTTTTTTTTTGCAATTTACAACTAAACCCCGGGAATTAGCTTAATGTTGTTATATATACATTTATATGATATATATTAATATGATATATATTAATATGTTATATATTAATATGTTATATATGACATATGATATATGATGTATGTAAATGAATATGATATATGTAAATGAATATGATATATGTAAATGATGATTATGACAAAGAAATAACCATACTGAAAAAAGACATACAGTGTGAGTATATTTAAAACTGCTGGGAGGAATACAATGTGGCAGGGATTCGCGCATAGTTAAGGTTTTAAAAGCAGCGACAAAAGATTTCAATTTCGCGGGGGCGTTGAAGAGTTTGTTTACTTTTTGTTGTTGCCATGGCAACTTTTTTTCAAAACGTTGTTTGTTTTCATTTTAATGCGCGAAATCGTGCGCGTGTGCCGCCTGCCCCCTCCCCCAAAAGCAACCTGCCGATAAAATCAAAACAAATACAAAAAGGACGCGATTTCCTTCTCTTTTACCACCCCCGCTGGTTTCTTCAACACACACACCCCTCATTGTCAAATTAACCATCTCATTTTCCAAAAACAATGGCCGCTGCCGCTACATCAAAGAAGACTGCCTCCAAGAAGGCTCCAGAGCATCCACCATATGCCGGTACGTTCTCTCTTTCTCTCTTTCTCTGTTTCTCTGTTTACTAACAACAAAACAGAACTTATCAAGGCTGGTATTCTTTCCCTTAAGGATCGTAATGGTTCTTCTCGTCAGGCATTGAAGAAGTATATCCATGCCAACTACAAGATCACCGCTGCTAACTTTGACGGTTTGTTTAACTTGGCTTTAAGAAGAGGTGTTGAAAAAGGTGCCTTTGTGCAACCAAAGGGTCCATCTGGTCCAATTAAACTTAACAAGACAGCTCCAGTTGCTAAGCCAGTTGTTAAGAAAGCCGCTCCAGCTAAAGTTGTTAAAAAAGCTGCTCCAAAGAAGGCTGCTCCAAAGAAAGTTGCTGCTCCAGCCAAGAAGGCTGCTCCAGCTAAGAAGGCTGTTGCTCCAGCTAAAAAGGCTGCTCCAAAGAAGGTTGTTAAGAAGGCTGCTCCAGCTAAGGTTGTGAAGAAAACTGTTGCAAAGAAGGCTGCTCCAAAGAAGGCTGTTGCTCCAGCTAAGAAGGCTGCACCAAAGAAGAAGACTGCCAAGAAGTAAATTCTCCCCTTCTTCTTTTTTTTTTTATCCTCTTATTTTGTACAATGATTATACCACCCCCCTTTTTTTTGTGTGTCTTATACTCTTTTCTTTCTTTTGTCTGTCTCTATCGGTTGAAATGTGATTTCGTGTTGTTTTTTTTTCTCCCTCTACCTCTATCTCTCCTTCTATATCTCTTTCTATATCTCTCTTTCTCTTCTTCTATTGTGTTTATGTTTTTTTTATCTGGTTTTATCTTTACCCTTATTCCATAAGGATGTTTGTATGTGTGTGAGTGTGTGTGTGTTTTTTTTTTTATTATTCTTGATTTGTATGATAATGTGTATTAGTATCTACTTTTTATGTTTCCACAACAAGAGAAAAGAGAGAAAGAGAATGTGTATTTGAGAGAGAGAGAGAGAGAGATCTCTTTTCTATAGGTGTTTTTTTTTTTTTTTTGCGTTGGGTTGTGTAAGGTGTATAACTGTTTATACGATTTTTTTCTTGTTCATGCGTATGGTCACTCGGTCCGTATCCGTACATAATCACATACTCACTTATTAATACTTAATATATACTTACTTATTAATTATTACTTAATATATACTTATTATATAATATATAATAGATAATATATAATATAATATATAATATAATATATAATATAATATAATATAATATAATAGATAATATAAGATTAGTACCGAACCATTGTTCTCTCGGGTACCCGCGACGTTCCCGGGATATCCCTCCCCCACGATATGGTGACACTTCTATTGGCCCGCTTCCCACTATTTAAAGCTATGCATTTGTCCACACCCGCACCAATTTTTTACTCGGGAAAGAACACTGATACTTCATTCTTATTCTTATTCTTATTCATATATTCATTAAAGATAAGGGATGACAGAAGATAAGTTCACTTTAAACTCCAATGCTATTGTCACCATCCAATCAAATGACTTAAAAATCCATACTTTATTAGAACAATTTGTTAATTATTTTATTATTGAAAATTCCGATATATTAAAGATAAAATTCATTAATAAAGAAGATTCTAAAAAATTTGTTAATTTAATTAAAGAAATGGATGATTCAATTGAAATTTTATTGGAATTTGATACTTTAACTCATCCTGGTAATATTTATGTTCGTGGTTTAGTACCAGAATTAAATAATCAAGATTTATTACAACTTTTTGAACCTTTTGGTCAAATTACAAGTTGTAAAATTGTTATGGATGAATTTGGTAGATCAAAAGGTTATGGTTTTATAAATTTTCAAGATGGTTTAAGTGCATTTGAAGCAATTGAAAAATTAAATGGTTTATTAGTTAATGGTTCAAAATTATATTTAAATCATCATATTGCTAAAAAGGAAAGATTGGAAAGATTAGATTTTGAAAAGCAAAATTTTACAAATCTTTATATAAAAAACATACCAATTAATTATAATGAAGAAAATTTAAAATCTTTATTTATTAAATTTGGTGAAATTTCTACTGTTTTCATACCAGATTTACAAAAAAATGAAACAGAATTGAAAAAATTTGGATTTGTTAATATGAAATCACATGAATCTGCAATTGAAGCAATAAATCAATTAAATGGTAAAGAAGTGGAAAAAAATTTTATATTACAAGTTTCAAGAGCTCAACGTCGTGATGAAAGATCACAAAAATCTTTATCACCAACTCCAATACCAATTTTACCACAATTTACTAATACTACTCCACCACAATTACAACAACATTTATCTCAATTACCATTACCTGGACCAAATCAACAACAATCAAATCTTTATATTAAAAATTTATCATCAACAATTGATGATGGTAAATTATTTGAAATTTTTGCACCATATGGTATTATTATATCTGCTCGTATAATGACAAATGAAGAAGGTAAATCACGTGGTTTTGGATTTGTTTGTTTTAAGACTTTACAAGAAGCTGCAAATGCAATGATTATGTTAAATGGTAGTATTATTGATGGTCAAATTATACAAGTTTCTTATGCTCAAAGAAATCTTAAAAGAAATGGTTATAATTATATTCAAAGAAATTATTATTACCCACCACCACCTCCACCATATATGATTCCACAATTAAGATATAATGGTTATATGAAGTCGAATGGATATAAGAAAAGAAATTTAAGTGAAAAGGATAAAATGATAGTTAATCTTAGTGCTGATATTGCTATTTTAAACTCTGAAGAAGCTAAAAAATCAAAATTTATTGAATCTTTAGTTATACCAACTATAACTAATAGTAATCCTGCATTAACAGAGAGTGAAATGTTAGAAAAATCTCAAGTTGTCGCTACAAAATTCTTGGAAAGATATAAAGATCAAAGAGAAGATTTATGGTTTGATGTTGTTAATGATTGGAACAATGAAGATGTTTCTCAATTATTAAAAGACTTAACTTTATAAAAAAAATCTTATATAAAAAACCCCCCTGTAAATACATTTTCTTTCCATCCATCCTATTGTATTTTTATTAGTCACTGGGAAAACCGGTCACTGGGAAAACCGTCTCGGATGCCGGGGGAAATATATTACGTAATATATTACGTAATATAGTATGTAATATAATATGTAATATGTGTCACTCGGGTATAATCTGTTATCCTATTACTTTATACTATTACTATTACTTTTATATTGATATACTATTACATTCATACAGATATACTTTTATACAGATATATTGATATACTTTTATATTGATATATTAAACTGATAGATAAACTGATATGATAAGGTCGGACTCCTATGACAGAGAGGTCATACTGTTTACGTAAGCCTTCCCCAGGAACCGGTAGACACCACACCTTCCATACAACCGTACGCAATTTGCATGTCGTGACCTCTTTGAAAGACTCTCACAGTATTATATAAAAGGTCATCTTTCTTCTCTTAAATTGTCAATACTTAGAGTCCTTTTAATCACAAACAATAATGACTTTCCAATACCAAGATCAGCTTAAGAAGCTACCAATCCCAGACCTCAAATCAACTTGTGAGAACTATCTAAACGTTCTTAAACCACTTCAAAATGATGATGAACACAAGAGAACAATCGCTGCTACAAGAGAATTCTTGAAAGGTGTTGGTCCACATTTGGATGATCAATTAAGAGAATATGCAAAGACAAGACCTTCTTATATCGAACAATTTTGGTATGATTCTTATTTGAATTATGACTCCCCAGTTGTTCTTAACCTTAATCCCTTTTTCCTATTGGAAGATGATCCAACTCCAGTGAATAATACTCAAGTTAAACGTGCTGCTTCTTTAACACAATCATCTTTGGAGTTTGTAAGAGCTTTGAGACGAGAGGAACTTCCACCTGATATGATCAGGGGTACCCCACTTTGCATGGAACAGTACAATAAGTTATTTGGTTCAGCAAGAATACCAACATCAACAGGTTGTGTTATGCAATCAGATCAATCTTCTCATCATATCGTCGTTTTATCTCGTTCACAATTTTATTGGTTCGATGTCTTGGATAAAGAGAATAACCTTATTTTAACAGATGAAGAACTCGGTTTTAATTTTGATTCCATTCTTAAAGATTCTTCCAAATCAACTCCTTCAGAAATTGCAAGATCATCATTTGGTGTTTTAACCACTGAAAATAGAAAAATTTGGGCAAATATTAGAGGAAATCTTTTAAATGATCCTATCAATTACAAAATCTTAAGAATTATTGATTCTTCATTATTCATTGTGGTTTTAGATGATATTGAACTTGAATCATTAGCAGATTTATCTAAAAATATGCTTTGTGGATTAAGTATCTTGGAAAAAGGTGCACAAGTTGGTACTTGTACAAACAGATGGTATGATAAACTTCAATTGATTGTCACCAAAAATGCAAAAGCTGGTATAAACTTTGAACATACAGGTGTTGATGGACATACAGTTTTAAGATTTTGTTCTGACATTTACACAGATTCAATTTTGAAATTTGCCAAATCCATAAATCCAAATTCTCCATCAATTTGGAAATCCAAATCTCCCTCATTGTTGAATAAAAATCATATTGATACAAATGTCGTTACAATCCCAAGAAAATTGGAATGGAATCTCACTTCAGAATTATCATTAGCCTTGAGATTTGGTGAAACGAGATTATCTGATTTGATCTCTCAAAATGAGTTTGCCACAATGGAATTTAACTCTTATGGTGCAGATTCAATTAAAAAACTTAAATGTTCACCAGATGCATTTGTACAGATGAGTTTCCAAGCTGCATATTATGCACTTTATGGTAAAGTTGAATGTACTTATGAACCTGCAATGACAAAGCAATTTTTACATGGTCGTACAGAGGCAATTCGTACCGTTTCAATGGAATCAAATCTTTTCGTTCGTCGGTTTTTCGAAAAC
The DNA here is from genome assembly GCA_030569745.1 of Petasospora bimundalis. Taxonomy (NCBI): domain Eukaryota; kingdom Fungi; phylum Ascomycota; class Saccharomycetes; order Phaffomycetales; family Wickerhamomycetaceae; genus Petasospora; species Petasospora bimundalis. The sequence goes on from JAJMLR010000033.1 coordinate 103,892, forward strand.
GTTCCAGGTGTTGAGAAACTTGAACTATTGAGATCATCATGTGCTAAGCACACGGATACAACAAAGAAGGCAACACAAGGTCTTGGTGTTGATCGTCATCTTTATGCTCTTTTCTGTATTTGGAAAAGATATGTTGCTGAATCAGAAACTTGTTCTTCACCAGAAGATGATATGAGTGATTCCACTATTGGTAATGGTGTTTTGGATATTAAAGAAGAAGTTGATCAATCTTTTTCCAAGGAGATCCCTTCAATCTTTGCGGATTCCGGTTGGGATAAGTTAAATAATTCCATCATTTCAACTTCCAATTGTGGTAATCCTTCACTTCGTGTATTTGGATTTGGTCCAGTAACATCTAATGGATTTGGAATTGCATATATTATAAAGAATAATTCTATAACGGTATGTGTTTCTTCAAAACATCGTCAAACTCAAAGATTTGTTGATACTTTAAAGAATTATCTTGAAGAAGTCAAACGTATTTATGATGAAGAAGTTGTTAATGCTGAGAAAGTTAAAGAACGTGGAAGATTACAACAAACAAGATCTGGTAATTTGAATTATTTACTTGGTGGATATGGATACTTTGATTTGGAAGATAATGAAATCAAATCAAGAGGTAATTCACCTGATAGAATGGGATTCAGACGTGGTATCTCTGCTAGACAACTTAGTGAGAAGTTAAGATTGGCAGAGTATTGATATTTAAATTTTTTATATAAAACATATATATTTAACATATTATATATTTAACAAACAGATTATTTATAAGGCGAAATTTAATATATTATACAAATAAAAAAAAAATGTTGCATTGTAATTTAAGATTATATCCTTGCATATACGCACAATTTTGAATGCGCAGGTTGGGGGGGATTATACGAGATCCGGAGATTTGGTACTCCAATGTTGACGCTTATCAAAGTGTGTTTAAAAGTCCCAAAGACATTGCAAATGAAAATAATAAGGTTGTTCGGGAAAGTATAAATAGGACCAAAGTTTATAACACATTGAGATATCTGACACATGCTTATACAAGTGATCATAAGACATTCCAATTTGGGGTTTAGGAGAATTGCGGGGGGGACCCAACGTACATATGGCACCATTAGGAAAGGCTGGAACAACTCCCCCCCCCCCCATCTGGTACATGGAAATACGGGTGTGGGAGACGGGGGGGCCTAGGCATAAATACAAAAAGAAATGTGGGAATTGAAAGCTATTTGGGACCGTGATGAGTGAAGAGATATAATTGCTCCGGGTAAAGGCGCCCTGTGGCTTGCAACACGATACTCACTATGGGTCTATACTCTATTGGAGTCCCTTGAGATTATGCAACCCCCGAGATCACTTTTAAAAAGTATATATAAATATAAGTTGTTGTCTTTAACCTAATTCTTGTAATGTTTCAGAGTGTTGATCTTAGAGATGCGAGTATGCAGGAACCCCTTATCTTTTCCAGCTCCCTCCCCCAAATTTCAACCTCGCACCCCATTGATTCTGGGCCTTTGTTATCCCTTATAGGGTATTAAACTTTGTTTAGCGTGTTACTGGGGAAGTTACGAACAACCACCGCCAGCAACATAAAGCCGCGTTGTCCAGAACGAATGATCAGCGTATCAAAAAAAAAAATTCAATAAAAAACATATAAAATTTATAAATTCACTAAAAGATCAATATCAGATAACCAACCGTACATTCTTTATCGGGAATTTTTTTGGTTACTGTTTTCAATTGGGTTTTAGTGTGATAAAAGAGAGATCGCAGATCCTTCCAAAGCATGAAAATTAAAAAAAAAAGCACATAAAAACGCCTTATAATGCTTGTGTGTATAAAGATTTCAGAAACCACCTTAAAAGTGGGAAGTACGCAAATGCATGACATAACTGTTACATACCGTTTTAGTCTGTTCTTTTATATATATAGAAAGATAGATATTGTCATATGTATTAAGGGTTCCCGGATCGGATCATCTTTTTTTTCTCACTTGTCCACAACTAATCACCAACAGGCGAGCACGTACATCTAAAACATTCGATGAACATCACACACAGATTTACCGGTATTGGCCATTTTTTGAAAGGTTCGATCACCGAGCGGGTGGGGTTTGCCGCGCGCGTCTTTGCGCTTCCCATATGTTTACATTTTGATTTCGACTCGTCCCCCCCCCCTCTGTTCTCTCTCTATCTAATTTAATTTGATTAATTTGATTTAATGACCTACACTGCGAAATAACGCACTATAAAAACGTGCGCGACATGGTAAAAGTGTATGTCGGTGTGTGTGTGGCTTTCCCTCTTTCTCTCCATCCGTGTTTACGTACGAACCTTCAGCCTAATACGTGAATCGTGTTAATATAAACCTCGGTAGCAAAATAACCGCTTGAATGTAAGATGTATGAATTCATCATAATATCATACTAAGTCATTGAGAAAGGTATACAAAACTCAATTGGCCAAGGGTTGATAGATTAACTACAAAAAAGTAGACTATGCCCCCACTCCACACACTGCAATAGATCAGATAATAACCAACAACTTATGAGCCAATGTTAAAAAGAACCAAAGCCTGGACTTCTCTAGCACGACAAACTTGCAGTGCGTCGCACATGATGCATCATCAAGCGTCATTCTTGCGTGAGCAATGTATCGTCCAGCAGATAAACTCGTAAACACGCCAGAGGGCTAGAGAGGGCGCTTAGCAAAGGGGACAAAACAACACAGTGGGGGCAACATTCTACACAAAAAGTGACACAGACATACAACTCCTTCCTCCACCCCCCCCCTTTTTTGACACTTAGATCTTACAGATGTGTGTAATTATTTTTATTTTGAGGTGGCAATGGTCCTGACCCCTGTACACACATCACTCAATGCCAGATTAATCGACTAATGAGCCGTTGATTTCGGTGTGTCCGGAAGATGACCACCCCGTTCTCCTTGTCGTACTCAAGGGTGTTGGTCGGCAGAACTCAGCATGTTAACCCATGCAGCACCTTCCGGGAGGAAGGGGGGTAAGGGCCTTTCTACTTTCTCTCCAAAAAGTTTGGATCAAAGTTGGGAAATTAGCGGTGGCAAGGAGGGACAAGTGGTGCTCCAAAACCGCTTTGTTGGCGCCTGAAACGCTATGTTATGCGTGATGGGGGCCATGTCGTCGCGCCCAAAGGGCCTTCACTTCTCTCGGTGCTCGGTCTTCTCGGAAGTTGTTCCCTGCATCTTTAAGCAATGCCAAATTCTACCTGCTCCTTTTTACTGGTTAGCGGACCATCAACTCGCTGAATTAGTGGTGGAAACTTGTCAGTAACTTCCTCTTTTTGATTTATCCACACAGAACAAGATGTCACACACACAGTTTTGTCTGCCTTTGGCCCCCGCGCGCACTCCCCCTTTTTTGCCCACCTGCCGGTTGCTGATGAAATGTTGTTAATGGAAACAAAATCTTTTTTTTTATTTTAAACTTCTATTTCTCTTTCACATCTTTTATTTTTTGTTGGTGTTTGTTGTGTTTTTTTTGTCTTGTGTTATTTAAGGCTTTTGTCTATTTCTAAGCTCCCGCCTTACATATTAAGCAGCACTCTCCCCCCCCCCTCGCCAGACTAAAGCTTCCATCGGAGACAAATTCCTCTGTCCCCCCCCCCCCA